>PVKH010005966.1:0-11255 GCA_004027955.1 Chaetophractus vellerosus
TATTATTTATTACATATCCCCTCCCCCCTTCTGCCCTTCTGCTTGCTCTTGCTGTGTGTCCATTCTTCTGTGTTTTTCTATGTCTGCTTCTTGTCTCCCCCCGTCCCCGCGGCGACGCGCCGAGTCGGCCCTCCACGGCGGTGGCTTGTTCCGTTCGAGGGTGGCTCCATTCCATTCCCACGGGCGGCTCCGCTCCATGTTTTGCGGGCAGCAGTCCTCCATGTTTTTTGCGGCCTGCTCGGCAGCTCCGCTTTTCACGGGTGACTTTGCCATGCCCGTGGGGGCTCCGCCCTGCCCGTGGTGGCTTTTTGCCTTGCCCACGGCGGCTTGCCTTTCTCAAGGCCGTCTGCCCGCTCGGAGAGGTCCCCGGGAACTGAACCCAGGGCCTCCCATGTGGTACACCGGCGAGCTCTTTATCCACTGAGCTATCTAGCCGGGCCCCCATAATGGCCTTTTTAGGTTGGTACAAATCTTATCCCAGTTTTCTAGCTTTTCTGGTTCAGGAAATTGATTTTTAATGGGAGAAGGTGATTTTCCCTTAGATCCTTCAGTTAGTAAGTGTCAAGTGGAGTTTTAATACAGGCAGTGACTAGAACCTATGTTCTTTTATTTTTTTAAAGAAGCTTTATACTACATATATGTTACATAAAAAATATAGCGGATTCCTATATTCCCCACCCCTCACAGACACTTTCCCATTAAAACAATATCTTTCATTAGTATGGTACACTTGTTACGATTGATGAACACACGTTGAAGCATTGCTATTAGCCGTGGACTATAGTTTTCATTATAGTTAACACTTTGCCCCACACAATTTTATAGATTTTGACAAAATGCATAATGGCCTGTATCCATCGTTGCAATGCCATGCAGGACAATTACAATGCCCCCATGTTATAACTATTCTTCCCTCTCCCTCCCCTCAGTCCCCTGGTGGCCACTGCCTTTATATCAATGATAAAAATTCTTCCATTGCTAGAATAATAATAAGTCTACTTCAGTCCATAGTTGCATTAGAACCTGTGTTTTTCAGCTTATGAAATTCAGCAAACTCCCTTCCTCCCTTTCTTTTCTCTTCTACTGCCCCCCCGCCCCAATTTATGATTGCGCCTATACTGTGCCATGCATGAATGTAACTAAGACAGCCCTGATAACCTACATAGTCTAGTGAAGGATAATTAGAAGAAAGCAATGTTGAGCGCAATTTAAAACCATGATAAGAATCAGAAAAGCAGAAACAGACATGAGTTTTTCAGCGATACAGAGTCACTCAGTATTAAAATGCTTATTATGATAGGTGATGTAATTCAAACTATTAGGCCAAAGGTTTACTCCATTTTACATAAATTTCAATAGAAACATATTTGCAATAGATGGTTGCTAATATTAGTTTCAATTTTTAAGATTATGTAAAATGTTGGTGAAGAATCTCACAGTATTGATTCAAATTAGTGTTACGTGCTAAAACATTTAATGTTTAGTGTGATTTTAAAGTTTAAGGTTTAAACAAATGTCAAACTCTTATATAGAAATTGAGTCAATATGAAACAACTACTTTAAATGATTCTGTAATTCTTCAGGAATAGTCTTTACGGTGTTATAAGCCATATGGGAAACTATGTCTATTCAATTTACAGTCTCTATAATTTTGTCTAACTTTGATTCCCCCAATTTATATAAAAGACATTGCTTATTGGAAATTTGATTGTTTCTGAAAAGTAATTTATACTTTGTAAAGAAAACTTACCATCATTTTAAAATATCCTACAAGCTTTGCGGCAAATGCAAAGGAAAGTTCCAGAAACATTGTCATCAAAACTAGTATTTCTGGAGAAAATATGCACCCTCACAAAATGATTGCTTTGAAGCAGTGGTTAGGATGTGTAAGTTTTGATAATGTTAAAATATATGAGATGACATCACACTTGAACCACAACAAAACTATAACTAAAAGAAAGAAAAAACCTTTCACATCCATTGGGGCACATACCCCATGCTATGGTAATATCCCTTTATAGCATAGCTGATGTCCTTGTCAAATAGTGTCTAAATATCCTATGGCTCCCCAAGTGAACCTCTCTGCCATACTATTCAGAGGAACAGAAGTATGTTTTTCTCCCGTAAGTCTGGATGAGTCTCTACCATTTCAGAGACTGGGATGATGTCTGGTCTCTTGGTTTCTCCCATATCAGTGGTGTTGCTTCTCTAATACCATGGATGCTCCAGACATCTCATGTTTATTATGGCCAAAATACTGATTTTCCTCCTTAAGCATGTCCTTCCCATTCTTTTTCTTCTCAATAAATATACCTAGCTGCTGAAACCAGAAACCTGAGATTCCTTTTCTAACTATACAACTCTGAATTGTCACAATTTACCTACAAAATATATCTCAAATCCAGCAATATCTTTTCATGCATTTTTTATGACCCCACTTCAAATTATTACATCGCTTTGTTCATAACCTATTTCTACTTTTCTACTTCCCTTTCAGCAAACATTCTTTACACAGCAGCTAAAGGGCCCCTTTTAACAGGTTAATAGAAGCATGGAGATTCCTTGTAATGATCCTTTCAATTGAAGACTATTTCATTGTGAGTAAAGTCTAAATATTTGCCACCATATCTGGTCTCAAATTTTGAGTCCCACCTCCCCTCCAACCTTACCCCTTTCTTTTGCTTTGTTTTTCTCCCTAACCTTATCTTATTCCTTGCTCTCTAAGCTTGAATGGCACCGTTCTTCTCTCATTCTTTGAACAAGCAAAACTTTTTCTCATTCCCTGAATGTATTCTTCTCATTGATTGTGTTAAAGTTATCATTCTTCACGTTTGCTGAAATGACACCCTCTTGGATATCTTCATCACTCTATTTAAATTATGTTCCCCTAAGTTACCCTTTATCTTATTTATTTTCTTCCTAATGTTTACTAGATATTTTTTATTCAGCCTTTAACACTAGGAAGTAAATTATCTGAGGACACGTGTTATATCTCCTTTATCTTATTTTATCATTACATAATCAGATTTCAACCTGGCACATTTTAGGAACAAAAAATATGTTGAATGACTACCATTTTTCTTATCCAAATTATTATAAAGGTTAAATAGTCTCCTGTTCTTGGTGCTTCCCAATCCTCTTTCTGCTACCATGCCACCAGAATAATCTTAATAAAACCCACTAGAGCATACCATCACTTTGGTTTCCCCAAAACTATTTGTTTCCCCTAACCTGTGCAATAAAGTCAGAGGTACTTAGATGAGGTTGGCATCCAAGATAGTCTAAAATTACCCAGAATTATCCCCATTATACTACATCATCTTTACAATCATGCACCCCATGTTCTAACCATATTAATCTACGCAACTGATTTGTTATCCAATATCTATCACCATTAGCCTTAAAAGTGTGCTTACTTCAACTCAATGAAAAATTCAACCAACTTGATCGACATAGGACCAAACTCCAGGGAGTAAGAAGTCCCCGAACATCTCTAGTAAGTGGAATTCCATTCAATTTAACATCTCTGAGCACCATGTGTCTTTAAGGAACAGGATTCAGCTATGAGAGCAGGAAATATCTCCTTTAGAAGAGGAGCACTTATAGTTTGACATAGTTTCAGTTTATGCCACTAAACTATAATATTGGGAAACCCAAGCCCTAGAGAAGCAATTATTAGCCACATTTAATTCTCTTCTATTTTCTACTGCAATAGTAGGAAAAGTAAGAAGGTGATTTACAGAAAACTGAATTATGGTAACCACAGGCAACATTTACAGAAGTGCTGAAGGAAACAGCATTAAATAAGGTGGAGAAGACTTGGTCATTGGGAGAAAACAGCAGCGCTTTAGATCAATCTGACACCTGTCAGTTTAAGAAGGAATTTCCCTTATGAAATGGGTGTACTCCAGGTAAGTTGGAACAAGTATCAGCCCTCAGGTTATAGATGGAAGGCAACTGGCATGTTGCCTTGGAAGGGAGTTTCTTTCTTGTTATCTTTTGTCCTCTGGAAGAGTAATGCATTGGGCTCCCTCACTAATATTACCTTCCCAGATTAATGTAGGGGATACTTTATACATAAGAAGGTGTTATAATTAAATCATTTGGATATGAGAAACTGAACCTCACTCAGTGGGATTTACAAACTATGTGCCAATCCAAATTTCAACCTTAAATGGTTGGAGCCAGGTTCCAGCAAAGAAATACCAGTGGCAATGCCATTTTATAGCACTGATGGTTCTGGTAAGTCATCCTTCTGTTCAGTTCTATGAGCACAAATGTAGAAAAAGAAATATTTCCATGAAGTATTATGGTGTAGTTGGAAGAACAGGAATATGTGTGAGGGTTATGAGTTGTCATCTTGTTACTGCAACTATCTAACTGTGTGATCTTGGTTTAAAAAAGTACCATGCAAGTTCCAAGGACTTACTTTCCTTATCTATTAATGAAGGCTGATATAAGTTATCTTACATGGCCCTTCTTACTTAAAATTCTTTGAGTCTATGACAACGTGTTTCAATTGTTGGCATATGTTTGAGAAGAAAAGTTCAAGGTATAACACAGAAAGCCTACTATGTACCAAACTTTTTGACTAAGTTTTCCCCTAGGTAAAGAATGGCACATATCTCCTCTCGGAAAGTACTTTGACCTCTCTTGTTCTATTTTAAATTTATGCAAAATTTGTATTTTACTCCACAAAGTATACTTGTTTATTTTAATACAAAAATATCAATACAAAACATTTACACCATATTTATCTTGTGATGTTGAATACCTCCTAGCACACAGCACTTTAGTGAATTAAGTTTCAATCCAATACTCACTGTGTTTTAATTAGGTTTAACTAGGGAACATATAAATATAAGTGGGGAAGATGTGTGCATGGGGCAGGAATGTTGGGAGGTGAAATCCAGAAGATTGCTGACAAAGAAATGGCATGAAGCAGTTGAGTTCTACAACTGCAAATACAGTTAGGTGAGATGGGTTTTTAGTTCTATAGACTTTATGATTCCTGGAGGGCAGCTGAGGTCTTTTCAAGCAAACTTCAAAATGATTCTCCACTGGAGCTCTTTATGCCAAGTGTTTACAACATTGAGCTTTGAGCTTAATCTTTTTAAAATTAACTAACCAAGATTAAAAGCGGTTTGTTGGAGAGTAGTGTATCTTAAATAAAAATAATTTGTAGACCCTATCAACAATAGGAGCATATATTTCATAATTTCCTCAAAACTACCTCTAGAGCTCTGGCCAAAAAAAAATAGCCAATAAGTAAATATAAATATATTGGGATATGAAATATGGGATTCAACTTTGATTAGCAGCTTTGCAGGGAAGTATGAGCTGTCTTTTAGGAGTTTTATCAATCAAGAAAATAAAGGAGGACTGTAATTTTACTCCTGATAATGACAAAGAATTTTATAAGGAAAGTGAAGGATAAAAATAGGTCTCAGTTACAAAAATATTTAAACTATTCCTTAGATATTAATTGTTCTGTAGACAGTGGTAAAATCTGAAGAACATTAATAGACCCAATATTACCTTCCTTTAAGCAGAGTTGTTAATATGGAACCCTCACATATGTACCTAATTCTAAAATAAAGCCAATGCAATTTAAGATTCTGGGTGTGAAATATTGAAGTGTGCAATACAAAATAAAAGAATAATTGTTAAATTGAAAAAAAAAAAGTCTCAGAATTCCCCTCCTACATCTGGGATGTGTTACATGACAGCATAATGTGAGCAACAATTCAAGGAACAGAGATTTGTTCATTCTGGGGTTTAAAAGAAACAAATGTTGAATTAATAACTGTCTTTAATTGTATAAATGGTTTACAATTGTCTCTTGAGGCTTAGATATGTAGCTGTCTGCAGGCAGGAAGTTAGGCCAGTTGACCTTTTAAATTTCTGTAGTATGCTCTTTCTCTGAATCACCCTGGAATGACTGGTAGACTTCCCTTAATCCAAGATCATCCCCGAAAAAAAAATCAATTGAAATTAAGCTACACATCTAGTTTGCTACTGGACGAAGTACTATTTGAATACTGTCCCAACTTCTGTGCTATATTTGTACCTTTCTTGGATTCATATATACACTAGTCTATAATACATTTCATTTATAATAAATTTTATTTTGCAGTTTGAATTTATAAAAGGATTTATGAAACAAGGTCTGGGGGTAAAATGCAACCCAATTCAAGCAAATATAAAGAAATTCAATTTATTCTAACATCTTTCTTCAATGGCCTAAATAGGTAATTGGATGAGAATCATGTTATAGTACTTATGAGTTTATCAAGTTTCTTAGTATACTGAAAAATCGTAAGGCTTAATAACCAGATAATTGTAGGTATACTGTAAGAAGTGTCCCGATTTTTAGAACCAACCTCCACAAATAAAATGCACATAAGTTTCACTTATGCTTTCACTTACGGTCAATGAATTAAAGATATGTGAGGTCTTAGTCTGTGAATAGAATAAATAGTTTAAGTATTCAAGGAAATTAAATATTCAATACACATATATATATTATAATAAATAATATAAAAGGGGAAATGATTTTTAAAATAATGTGAAAAAGTTTGCATGGAATACAGTAAAACAGACATGGATATTTTATCTTTCAATATATTCCTTCATAATTTATTCAGTCCCTTAGTAGCATACCTTACATGTTATTTCCTTCACTGATGAATGATTCTTATTTACTTCATGGAATGGCAAACACTACTTTACATAAACCAAAAGTGTGAGAAGACAGAACTATGGAACCAAATTGCAACATTAGCTTTTTATTTCATGAATTATAAGTTTAAGTATTTGGGCATAGAGGATTGGAAAGACAGCATATGGTGTCTATTTTGATATAGTTGATTGTTTGAATTCAGCCTGGTTTGTTTATCAGTCCGATATATATAAATTCAAAGGTAAATTAGCAGTGGGGCAATAGCTCTCTATCTGCTTAATAGTAGGAAGCAATTCATAGAAATGATGTTTTGAAGTAGAGGCAGCTATTGGCTAAATGTTCTAAAAGGTGGATTGGAAAAGCTGTGAGAACTAAGTCCCTGCATTCATTTTAGATTAGGTATATTTCAGAGATCGGGGAGTCCAGATTGGTCATGCTTAAACATGCTTTTCTTGGGAAGAGAAAATTCAACAGAGACAGTACTGTTGAGTTCTATCCTTGGAGTTTAAACATCATGGGCCAAAGATTTCTTCCTATGAAATATCCTTTTGCCTTCTGACATCTGTTAGTGATTTTCCCCGAGAAACACAGGCAAGAAGCCTGTGATGATACCAGGGTTTTGTAACATTTGATAAAATTTTTAAAAATCATTAAAAGGAAGTCTTAAAAGATCATTTTACTAGGAGACTCATCTTGGAACTAAGATCATTTTTCACTTCATTGTTTGGAACAGAAAATGAAATCTTTTTATATTGGTGCCTCTCAGGTTTTAGTCTCTGTCACCTTATTCTTTTGTTCTGTTCTAGTCTCACTAACTCAGGATTTGCTGGTCATACACTACAATTTTAAGAACAATTATCTTCACTGGCCCTTTGCATTCCTCACTCCATTGTAATGAAATAAAAACCACAAAACCCAAACATCCCTTTAGATAAAGTTCATTTCCATGAAGACATACACCCCTGAAACCACAGGGCACAAATCTTGCAAGGTTGGGCCAGAGGAAATCTATGGACTTCTGCAGATTACCTTGAGAGGTCATGCTTAATTACCTGAGTTTTCTTTAAGATTCGGTTACTTAATATGAAGTTTTGAATTTATAACATTTTAAGTATGTACAAAAAGGAAATAATGACAAATGATGTGTGTATTAACTAAACACTATCTACACCGTGTTTGGACTTTATTAAACAACAAAGCATAGAGGAACCCAGATATCGGGATAGTCTTGTCTATTACTAACTTTACTTAATGGCACAGTTCAGTACTTCAGGAGGGCTGCTGTAGTCAGTAGGACCTTGTCTTCAGTAGGCAAGTCTCGTAGCAACAGAAGTGAAACATAGGTGATTCATGATTTTTTGGGATAGGAGGATGGGCATTTTCAGAACTGATGTGAGAAATGGCCTTTGGTACATGTGGGTTAGAGTTGTTCTAAGAACACAGCTGAATGCGTGAAGAGAATCAAAGGGCAGGCTGCATTCAGCATCCTGAAAACACACATTGATCTGCATAACCAAGCAAGAAAAACAAGGAGAGCAGATGAGCAGCATCATGTTAATGTTCTCCTTCAGTAAGAAGACAATGCATTTTTTAAAACAGAGAATCCAGCATCTTTAAAAATGATGTAACAGTGTAATGACTATACTAAGCTATGGAAGTAATCAGTTTCTTCATGAATAGCAGTTGCATACTATACCCATTCTGTATTTATTTCAGGGCAAGTGATTGATTTGTATCCTCTAGGGCCATGCCTTTCAAGTATAGACCATAGAATTGTACAGGCATTTCACAAAAGTTTGCTGGAAATTCAGAATCTCAAGCCCCAACTCAGACTGGAATCAGAATTTTCCTTTTATTAAGATTCCCTGGGTGACTCGTGTGCCCGTAAGTGTCTGACAAGCACAGGAGACAAAAAGAAGCTTCTCTATTTCTCAATTTTGGAAGGTGTGTGATTAAATCTGCCTGCACTGAACAAACCCTTGGTTCTAGTAAGGTGAATATGGGTCAGTTATTGAAGAGGGATCTAGTTTAATTTTCAAAATGTTTCAAAGATGGTTCTTTAATCGTCAGGGAGCCCAATAAGTATGACTGGTTCAACTAACAGGCTTCAAAGAGGCCCATCTCACGTAATCTCATCATTTTTTCTGAAGCTATGTGCTAAGGGCAGTGTATTTAAGCATCCTTTGTGATTTTGCCTCATATGCCACTGACTATTTGGGTTTTTGTATGTTGCAAATGTTACATATATATGGAAGCACTCATCACATTGTAGGTACTCACAGAGATACTATTTGTGGGGTAATTGTTATATTCTTTCAAATCTTATAAAATAGTGTCCTATGCTTAAATGCTCAGTGATTCTGCTTGTACAAGCAGGATGTGGACTTAATTCCAAGGCAGCTGACTTTTATACTGTTCTCTCATGCATAGTTAAGCAGTACATGGAAGTAGGGCTGCTTCATGGGTGTATAGGGCCCTGTGCTTGTAATGGCCCCACCCTTGATTTCATGTTTAGCTGTTGCTGTCCTGAAATTTTTAATAATCTTTGTACAAGGGGCCCTGCATTTTCATTTTGCAAATTATGTAGTCAGACTTGCATGGAAGACATCTGTCAGCAGGCAGAGCAACCTCCCTAAACCCCAACCAGGAATTCTGCCCTTAAGTTCTCTCACTGCACACACTTTAGCTGGGTACATTCTTCAGAAATGGCTTTTGCATTACAAAATCAGCAGTGTCTTCAAGTTTCAAAGTTCACAGAACCCAGATGCAATAGTCTTTGTAGCACAGCAGTTTAAGAAAATAGTACACTAGGGCCTAGCATTGGATTTAATGAAAACAAAAAGTAGGAGGCATACTAATCTATTGTGCTGACATCAGAGGTAGTTTCTACTGGTCTATGGGTTAGGCTGGAATAATTGGAGGAGGGGGCCATTACCACGGACCCAGAAAATAGGTGGCAACACCATTTGAAATCTTTCTACATACTTGAAAATAGAAGGAATGATTGGATAATTCCAGCTCTGCTTGGATTCCTGTTGCCTGGGACTTTCACTTGTGTTATGCGCATAATATAAGATTATTGAGTCTAAGAATCTATGAAAATCATGTACATTTAAAACAAATTAGTCTTAAAGTGATCAAGAGGTTGGTGCATCCATCCCTTCTTCGTACTGCATTCTATGCTAGTCTGAATATTAATTTATTATTTTCCATCCTTCTGTACTGCTATTTTTTTATCTTGGTGCTGGATTACATTTGGTCATGGCATATGATTCATTTACAATATCTCAAACAGTGATTCACATATGAAGAGTAATTTTTCTGAAGTGTAGACCTATAACATGCCATCTTCAATGACTTTTTAATCCCTGTGAAATAAAACCCACAAATTCCTTGGACTAGTACTGAGTGCACTCATGCTCTGGGCTTAATCTTTATCTAAATCTTATTTGTCACTACTCTTTTTCAGATTTCTATGCTACAACCAAATAGAGCCACTGCCTTTTTCCTGGTTAGGACTACTGTTTTCTTAATGTCCATGCCCTTGTTTCCACTGTTCCCTTCGACTGAAATGCTCTTCTTTCATTTTGCATATTCCAATATTACTCACGCTATGCACAGCAAGAGCCTCTGTGTAGCCTCCACTAATTACTCTTTGAGGAAAGAGCAATGTGCCACCCTACCCTCTTTTGAAATACCATTATCTGAATCCCTTTTTGACATTTATCTGTCAGAAAGTCCTTTCTTCCATGAAAGCAATGATAACACTAAAAAATTGTCAAAATCAACTTTTTCAGAAGTCTAGAAATTAACCAAAGGATTATAACAATCAGGGGAGTACTTATTTAATTAAAAATGGCTGAATCTCTGTAAGAAAAATGAGTTTTATGATTTTTTAAAAAAACTTGTCCTTGTATTCCCTTCTGTCCAGCTTGTGGGAACCTTCAAAACCAAGTGTGCTGGAATCTGGTAGCCACTAGCAGGGGCAGAACAGCGCCTGTCTCCACAACCCCATTCCCATAGAACTGCCATTATTTAAGCTGTTTGGCAGTTTCCTGGAAAACCCCATTTGGAGGGCTTGTCTTTTTATGACCTGCTTCAGAGCTCACACAGTTGAACAGCTTTTCCCCCAGGGATGGTCTCAAAACCTATCACTGGCAGTTGTTTAGCATTGCAGCTTCCTGAAGTGGTGAAAATAGTTGGGGCAAACAACAAGTTGGCCAAAAACCTGAAAAATAAAAGCTGCAGAATGAGATGTTCAGAGGGGGATTTGAAAAGGTTTTACATATTCCTGGGACTCTAGGAGGCCATGAACACGCACATGTGTATGCCCAGGAAAGATCTGAGAAGGCCTTAAGCTCTCAACAATGGCTGACTATGATGATTTGCACAAGGAGGAAGGAAAGGCTAAGGCAGAGCCATAAACTGCCTGCAGAGCCATTGAAAGCATGCCACAACACACAGACAGACCAGGAGACCTACTTAGCCAGATATTTAAGGCAAACTCTGACTAATCAATAGTGGATCACTAAGATAACCTAGCTAACTCAGAGACTTCAGTAGCCAAACACAC
>PVKH010005966.1:11355-21611 GCA_004027955.1 Chaetophractus vellerosus
AATAGCAACTGGATCTAAAGAAGCCCAAATATTGGATTTACTAAATAAAGACTTTACATAAGCTATTTTAAATATGTTCAAATAACTAAGGAAGACCATGTCTAAATAACTAAAGGAAAGTAAGAGAACAATGTCTCACCAAGTGGAAGATAGCAATAAAGAGATAGGAAATAAAAACAAGAACCAGATAGGTATAATGGATTTGAAATATAGCATAAATGAAATATAAATTAATCACTAGTGGGGCTCAACAGCAGATTTGAGCATGCAGAATAAAGAATCAGAAAACTTGAAGAAAGGTGAATTGACATTATCCAATTGGAGGAAAAGAGGGAAAAAAATGAACAGAGCATCTGAGATCTGTGGTACACCATCAAACATGCCAACATATGTGTAATGGAACTCCCCAAAGGAGAGGAGTGAAGGAATATTTGAAGAATATTTGAAGAAATAATGGCTGAAATCATTCCATATTTAATCTAAATGTCCAAGAAGCTCAACAAACTCTCAATAGGACATAACCAAATAGATCCATGCCTAAAATCATTACATTCAAACTGCTGAAAGATAAAGACAAAGAGAGAAACTTGAAGGCAGCAAAGGAGAAGTACATCATCATGTAAAATGTTCCCAATAAGAACAACAGTTAATTTCTCATGGAAACAATGGAGGCCCAGATCAGACGGCATTGTCATGGATATTCAAAGTAATGCAAAAAATGACTGGAAACCCAGAATTCTATATCAAACAAAACTAGGTTTCAAAAGATAAAGGAGAAAAAGCATTTCCAGTTAAACAAAAGCTGAGAGTATGTGTCACCAATTGGCCTCCCTACAAGAATTATTAAAGAGAGCCCTGCAGACTGATATGAAAGTATACTAAACAGTAACTTGAATCCAAAGAAGAAATAAAGGGAAGCAGTAGAGGAATCTATATAGGTAAGAATAAAAAACAGCATGATGTATTTTTGTTTAGAAATAATTTTTTCTTTTCTTGTTTTTAAGATAATTATAAATCTGTGTTGATGAGAATAAAATGAATAAAGACGCAATTTGTATGATAGTAGTAGCAAAGAGAAGAGAAGTAATTGGAACAACAGAAGAGCAAAGTTTTTCTTTTTATACAACTGTGGTGGTTTGGATCTGTATGCACCCCAGAAAATCACTTTCTTAAAGCTGCTAGTGTAAACCTAGTGTAAGTAAGATGTTTTGAATAGGTTACTTCAGTTAAGGCATGGACCAAGGTGGGTCTTACCTTCTTACTGGAGTCCTTAATAAACGGGATGTGTACAGAGAGAAAAAAGCCACAGAAGCAAGAAACTGAAAGCAAGGAACCCTGGAATAGAAGGGAAAGGATGTAGCTGCCACTCCATCAGGTCCAAAAGACAAACACCATTCCATAGATGAGTCTCAGACTTTGAAATCCAAAGAAATATTTCTTACAGGGCTTTGGAATTGTTTGGGACCAATGAACCCTGTTTTCCTTCCAATTTCTCCCTCTGGGAATGGGAAGTTTTATCCTATGCCTGTCCCTCTTTGTACAGTGGAAGCAGATAACTTGTTCTCCAAGTTCCACAGGTCCAATGCAGACCACATCCATAACCAGTTTTGAAACTTTGTACTTAGCATTGTTACTGAAATGATTTAAGGCTTTTGGTATATTGTGATGGAATGAATGTATTTTGCAAATAGAAAGAACATATCGTTTTGGGGGTCCAGAGTGTGGAGTGTGGTAATATGGAATTGCATGCACCCCAGAAAATCATGTTTTTAAAGCTAGTCTATTCTGGTGTGTGCAAACCAATTTTAAGAAAGATCTTTTGAATAGGTTACTTAAGGCATGGCCCAAAGTGGGTCTTAATCTTATCACCGTAGTCCTCTATAAATAGGATGGATAAAGAGAGGGGGAAAAAAAGCCACTGACGCAAGAAGCTGAAGCAAGATAACCCAGAAGAGAAGGGAGAGACCAGCAGATGATGCCATGTACCTTCCCACGTGACAAAGGAGTCAAGGATTGCTGGCAGGTGGTTTTCAGGAAGAAAGAATCGCCTTGATTTGGACATTGTTCTCAGCCTAAAACTGTTAGCTTGTAAGCTGAAAAATCCCAGTGTTAAATACAACAATTTCATAGTACCTGCTTTGAAAGGCTTAGCAAAGTAAAACAACTATTGAAATTAAGTTGGTACTACTTTGAACTAGGCTTTATACATTAAGATGTTAATTGTAATCTTCAGGGCTAATATTAAGAAAAAAACTAAGAAAAAATCATAATAAAAGGAAAAACAAAGGAATTTAATAGAAATATGCAACAAAAAGAAGGTATTAATGGAGATATAAAGGAACAAAAGGACGTAAGGCATATAGAAAACAAATGCCAAAATGGCAGACATAAATCCTACCATATCAGTTATTAAATTAAATGTAAATACATACAGATGGGCCAGAATTAAAAATCAAGAATTGAACACTTATAATTATGGTCTATTGTTTTTTTTGAGAGCGGTGCCAAGATATTCAATAGGAAAAGAATATTCTTTTCAATGAGTAATCCTGGGATGGATGGTTATACACATACTAAAGAAGGAACTCGAACTCCTTTCTCACACTATATACACTGAACTCAACATGGATCAAATACCTAAATTACAATTAAAACTATAAAACTCTTGGAAGAAAATACTGGCATAAATCTTTGTGATCTTGGACTAGGCAACAGATTCTTTGATATAACACCCAAAGCACAATCAACAGAAGAAAGAAAGAGTAAATTGAACTTCATCAAAATTAAAATCTTTTATGCTTTAAAGGATACTATCACAAAATAGAAAAGACAGCTTATGGAATGGGTAAAATATTTGCAAATATCTGATAAGGGATTTGAACACAGAATATACACAAAACTCTTACAATGCAACAATATAAATACAGGTAACTCAATTAAAAATAGGCAAAGGATATGAATAGAAATTCCTCTAAAGAAGATATATGAATGACCAATAAGCACATGAAAAGATGCTCAGCATTGTGCCATTAGGGAAATGCAAATCAAAATCACAATGATATACCATTCCATACACAGTAGAATGGCTATAATAATTTTTTTTAAAAAGATTGGAAATAACAAGTTGCTGTGGATATGGAGAAATTGGAGCCTTCAAAAATTGCTAGTAGGAATATAGAATGTTGCAACCAGTTTGGAAATTAATTTTGCAGTTCCTCAAAGAAGTAAAACATTGAGATACCACATTTTCTACCTACTAGATGCCAGTAGCAACCTCCCAGTTGTGACAATCAAGTGTCTACAGAGATTACTAAATGTTGTATGGGGGAGGGAGCTGAGAAATACTGATGTCAACCTACGGGTACTAATTTCAAGAGATCTCAAAAGGATGTATTATTACTATTAAGATGCTGAATAGTGAAAAAAATGCATTAATGTGCATTTCAAATATCATTTACAGTTAACAGAGATCAGGGAAGTACAATTGGGTAGGGTAGGAATAATCTGCAAAATAATTTTCTTTTGTGAATAACAGGTAGTAATATTCTTCCCATACCAAAAGTGTGCTAGAATGATTAAGAGTTCACATTTATGATTGTTTTTATAATTCTTAGATGAAAGATGATGTACCATAAAAAGATTTTTTTCTGGTTACATTCTTTATTTAACACAGCACTAAAAAAATTTCAGCCTGTTTTCCACAATGATTAAAGCATAATTATATAAATAAAAATAAATCAAACTTTTGCATATTCAAGACAAGAGACTGCAAGGAGCACCTGTTTCCACTTTAATTGCCAGTGAGAACTCTGAATCTAAATTGGATCCTCTAAAAGAATAGACACCACCTTAGGTTAAAAATACCAAGGCAAAAAGACAGGAAAGATAGGGCTCTCCTGTTGAATTACAGCAATCTCTAACACTCATAATATACTAAATACGTCAAGTCCTGCACTGCCTGTCAAAATGTATTTAATTCCTACATGTTACTCTCAGGTAGGACTCATGAGATCCTTCCCAGTTTGTAGCTATGGAAAAAGGAAACTGAGTTTTAATAAGATCTAAGACACAGAGGTATCTAGTCTTGAATCTGGGCCTGTTTAATTACAAAACATATATTATGCCACCATCTCACTAAATTAAAAACAACAAAAAGTTCTTACATTTTAAGAAGAACCAGCGTGCGACAAAGCATCTGACGTGGATTGCACATATTACATAGAGCTGAATTGTCAATGCCAACTTTGCCAATAGAAATAAAAATCACTATGTTGAGCATCTTGTACATATGGTTGAGAGAATTTAAGTAACTTCTAATAGGTCACATGTCAATGAGTGTGAAAACATAAGCATTTTAATTCTATGATAATGTTCTTTTCCTACGTCCATACCAATATACAATGTTCATATACCAGGCTCCACTAGAGACTACAAATTTTTCCAGGAAATGTTATGTTATTTAAATATTTCTGTTTTGTTTAATAATAATCCAATCCTTCCTACAATTTGTATTGAGTTCCTTCTTATCTTTGCCTCAGGAGTAGAAGGGACTATTTCAAAAGATTTCTAAGAGCAATATTTACTTTTACAAACTGCTTCCATATATGAATCTCTATTTCTATCTTCTCTGCTTTATTTCAATATTCCTTTAAAATGTTTCCATAGAAACAACTGGAGAAGAAAATGATGAGCTATATAACATTCTCAGTGAATGTCTTTCTGAATTTTGGACATTCATTCTTCAAGAGATTTGAGAGGTTTGTTTTTCAAGGCAGAATAAATTTCTGAAGAGGATTCTCTTCATATTTCTCTTGAATGTTTTAGGTTATAGTCATATATTATATAATTTTAATGAAAACTTCCAAAGTCTATGAAACATTTTGGTTTTATTGTTGTACCTGAACGGGGGCACTCTCCTCTCTGTTAGATGTATAAACCCATCTCTTTGTTGGCCATCTCCACAAATTCCTAATGTCAGGGTTGGGTCACAGAGATTCTGGAAACCACCCAGTTCTGTCCAGGCATGGTGGATAAATGATTGAAGGAAACCCATGCAGCTGGAGTGGGATGGCAGAGAGGTTAACAACAACGAAATGTACACTGAAACTCAGTGGTGCGCTTGTGGGAAATAAAGGAAACGGACAGATTAATCCCAACACTGGAAATTTTGCCATGCTTAGATGATCCATACTAACACTTCTAACATCCAGGAATTCTCTAAAATGAGGAAATCTGATAATCCTAGAGGATGTTGAAATTTTCCTTTATTGCTATTTACATGACTTTATTATTTACATTTGTACCACAACAGCCTTGAGGTGAAGGCAATAATTCTGTCTGTTTGTATGGAGCTCTGTAGTTTTTGTTCAGAGAGTAGGGAAGAGCAATAACTAATGCTGTCCGATGCTGTAGGGTCTAAATTCTATGGTCTTATCTTCAAAGGACATTTTTATATTTTAAGATTTCTCTTATCCACCTCTTCAGGCTGATCAAATTGTAAAAATCACTGAATTGAATTCCATATTGGCCTCAAATGTGAGCAGGAAGACCTATAAATTAACTAAGTGAAAAGAGGTTATGTATTCTAAGGGGTGGTTCAATGTTGGTAAGGAGTTTGATGTTTTAGTAATGGGCTATTACAGGGACTTTTTTGAGGGGGAAGATAGAAACTATTGATCAGGGTGGCTTTGAAGTACTAAATGACTGTTGCAATGTGGAAGTCCTGGATCACATGTTGCTGTCTTAATATGGTATGTGCTATACAACATATAACATGTAGAGTTAGTTTTCTTTGGCTGTCACCTGTTTCTCCTGTAAAGAAAAGTGGATCCTAAGTAGGAAAGGTAAATCTCTATTTTTCATCTACATATGAGTTCTTTTTAATAATATCCAGTTTCTGCAATCATTGTCCCATATGGTAGGATAAGCAGTGTCTTGGAAACCTCTTTACCTTGCACGTTTACTTATGGCATTCTACTTTGTGTGATCTTCCTTAATTTTTACCACCTTTGGGATTCAGTTCAAATTTCACCTCCTCTGGAAAGACTTCACTAGGAACACTTCGTCATTGGTTTTGACACATCCCCTCAGCATTTTTTTTAGAAACTGCTGCAGCATCAGCTACATAAGTGCATGCTGTATTTCAAGCATTGTTTAACATGCTGGACACAAATATGAGTAAATGCAGCATAGTCTCTATGGTGAAGGGACTTATAATATTATAACACATATTTATGCATCTGATTCACCTACTAGAAAAGAATAGGTAGAGACTGTTTCCTTTACCTTTATATTCTTAGTATCTAGCACAAGGAATTGTACTGAAAAAATAATGCTTAAAGTACATATTGATTAAATTCATGATACTAAAGCATATACCTGATTTATGAGACAAAAGATGAATACTAATGAAAATATTCAAATATACAAATTTAAATATGATTGAACTAAAATTAGGGAGTTATACTTAATGCAAAATGCAGTAACTATATTTTTTCAATAAAAAATGACACATGACTCATTGATTCATTCATTCCTTTATTGATGCAGTTTTTCTTTTCGCAAAATACATTGAGATAATGCATAAATCACATTATATATTTCTTATTTCTGAATATTATACTGTTTTAAAAATAAAACATGAATTATTTAAAATTAGAGACAAAAGGAAATTCACAATCAATCGTCTTAAATCTCAAATAAATGATGGCAAGTGCTACCTCACTATAAGCAATGACACTTGTATGGTAATTGTACAGATGAATGCTAGCTTCCACTGTTTTTAAAAATCAATTTACAAATTACTTTCACAGTCTTCTGATTTTCTCATGAACGAACACTTAGCAGATTATCTGAAATTAAAAGCTAATGACGTTTGATCCATTTGGATGTTGGCATTTAAAATATTCTGTCTACTGATGTTGGATTTCAGTAGGATTCATCCCAATGAGATATATTTGAATATTTTACATATCTAAAAACCCCAAAAAGTGATGGCACTTTGTGCAATTTTATGTATTCCAAATTTTGAACTTGAAAGAAAACTGAATTTAAAAAAATAGTATTTGGATATATTTCTTTAGGATTTACTGGGATTAAGAAGGCTTTTTTGGTGTCTGTCTACTCGGTGTTTACAGGGGATGGAGTGACATTGGATGATTGAAGTCTAACTGCATCTATAAATATGTACTATGAAAACCTCTTAAAAAAGGCTTTCTACCTTCTGTCAAAAAGCTCTCATTCTATGATACCTAATATGGACTCTTACAATGTTTTAGGTGAAGAAATTCAGTTTTACCAGTTTAAAGAAGAAAACTATATGATCATCTCATAGATGCAAGGAAAAAAACCTGACAAATTCAACATTCATTCATGATAAAAACTCTTAGCAATGAAGGCATAGAAAGGGATTTCCTCAACCTAGAAAAAGGCCATTTACGAAAAGCCTAGAGCTAATATTATACTTAATTGTGAAAGTTTAAACACATTTCTCCTATGATCAAAAACAATTAAAGACAAATGAATGCTCTCACCACTTCTATTCATCACTGTACTGGATGTCAGTGCAATAAGGTAAGACAAAAAAGGCATAGAGATTAAAAAATGAAGAAATTTTCACCTGCAGTATGATAGAATGCACAGAAAATGTCAAAACATATACATAAAACTACTACAACTAATAAGTGAAGGTATCAAGGTGGCAGGTGCCAAGATTAATATACAAAATTATTTTCTATATACAAGTCATAAATAACTAGAAATTTAAAATGTATCATCTAACTAGGATTGAAAACATGAAACGTGTAAGTGTAAATACAGCAAAATGTGTAAGATTTTTATGCTGCAAACTACAGTGATGAGAGAAATTTTTTTAAAAAACTAAATAAATGGAGAGAGATTCTGAATTCAGGACTTGGAAGTCTCAAAACTGTTAAAATGTTAATTCTCTCCAAACCTGTTTAGAGATTCAAAGTAATCACAATCATTATCTCAGCAGAATATTTCTGTAGAAATAAATAAGTTTATTCCAAAATTTATTTGGGTAGGCAAAGAATCTAGAAGAGTCAAATTAATTTTAAATAAGAAGAGCAAATATAGAGGCTCAAATGTCTGCTTTCAACTACAATGAAAATACAGTAGCCAAGACAGTATAGTGTTGTCAAAAAGACAGATAAATATATCAATGGAATCAAATAGTAGGGTTCAGAAATGGACCTAGGCATATAGTATATATATGGTAAATTAATTGTACAAAGTTGCAAAGGTAATTTAATTTAAGAAATTATAATCTTGCGCACGCTTCGGCAGCACAAATACTAAAATTAGAACGATACAGAGAAGATTAGCATGGCCCCTGCACAAGGATGACACGCAAATTGGTGAAGCGTTCCATATTTTTGGAATCTCTGTGTAACATGTATGTAATCAATGTATCCTAAAAATATATATAGGTATATACAAAATAAATAAATAATTAAAAAAAAAAGAAATTATAATCTTTACAACAAATGGTGTTGGAAAAGTTGGACATCCAGATTCCAAAAAACAATCCTCAATCAATTACTCACACCATATTCATAAATTAATTCAAAATGGATCAGAAACCTAAATGTAAAATCCACAACTGAAAAAATTGTAAGCAAAACAGGGCAAACTCTTTACCCTTGGTGTGGTGGTTTAAAGCAGTATGTGCACAAGAAAGAAACGTTCTTAAATTTAATCCTTTCCTCTAGGTATGGACCCACTGTTACGTAGGATCTTATAACTACGCTACTCTAGTTAAGGAGTGACCCACCTTATTCGTGATGGGTTTTTTACTTTACTTTTATAAACAGATTGAACACAGAGGAAGAGAGAGCCAGGGAAGCAAGAAGGCAGAGGACCTAATGATCATCAGCAGCTGGTCTTCAGAGAGAAAGCATCCCTTTGATGATGCCTTGATTTGGACAAATCCCAGCCTCAAAACTGTAAGCTAATAAATTCCCATTGTTAAAAGCCAACACTTTTTATGGTGTTTACTTTTAGCAGCCTAGGAAACTAAAACCAATTTTGTTATCAGATGAGGGGTGCTGCTATTGCAAATACCAAAAATGTGGAGACAGCTTTATAATTGGGTAATGCGTAAAGGATGAAAGAATTGTGAGGTACTTGATAGAAAAGGCCTGGATTGCTTTCAAGAGACTATTGATAGAAATATGGATGATAAAGGTACTTCTGATGAGGTCTTAGAAAGAAATGATGTCACTGCAAACTGGAAGAAAAGCGATCCTTGTTTTAAAGTGGCAGAGAACTTGGCAAAATTGAGTTCTGATGATGGATGGCAGGCAGAATTTGAAAGTGATAGGTTGGATATTTAGCTAAGGATATTTCCAAACTGTATGTGGAAAATGCAGTCTACTTTCTCCTTGCAGCTTATAGCAAAATGTGAGAATAAAAGGATAAGCTGAGAACTGAACTCCTGGGCACAAAGAAACCAAGTTTCTGGAAAGCGAACCCCCAGGAAATAGTGATCCTTCTGAGAGTTTAACTGAAAATGGACCCAGTCAGCCATTTCCGTGCAAGTCAGGATTAGAATTGCAGTTATCCAGAAAGGATTTGTGGAAGGTGCTTTGGTCTGATGGTTTGGACCCCTGTGTACTACATGCAAAACTGACAAGTTTTTTTGAAAGATCTATATGAAAGGAACCACTGCCAGCCTGGACTGAAAGGGACAGAAAAAGGACAAATTGAAGGAAAAATCACTTTGAGGGCAGAACCATGGAAGTTGAGACCTGAGCCAGAGATACTTTCTCAGGTCAAGAGAGCAAGCCCACCCAAGTGTGGAGAGGATGAGTATGTCCTGGCACTGAAAAGGGTAGGCCTTCCACCCTGTTGTTCAGGAAGAGTGTTACCACCCCCTGTCTTCTCAGCTTCCTGGAGAATTGTGGAGCAACTGGCCTCCACTCCAGTGTTTGACAATGGAGCCTAGAGCCTGGCCACCATTCTGATGCTTGATGGGGTGGAACTTTACCCCAGCACTTGGGAAGAGCAACACTGTAGTATTCAGGGAGACAATAGCCACTGCACAAGCCTTTGGAAAGGGTGGGGTTGCTGCTCCATCAGGCCTAGAGGACAAAACATCATTCCATAGATGGTTCTCTGACTCTGAAATCTAATCGAATATGCCTTGCGGGGTTTCTGAATTGTGTGGTACCCACGAACTCTGTTTTACTCCCAGTCTCTCCCTTCTGGAATGGGTCATTCAGTATGGGTCTTAG
>PVKH010005967.1:0-21517 GCA_004027955.1 Chaetophractus vellerosus
CATGGTGGTCCAACGTGATCCTCCTTTAGCTAACTTACTTTCTAATTTTGCAGCATCTGGCTACTTAATGCATTATTTTCATTAAAGGCAAAAGGGAAGTTTGCTCACAGTTGACAGAAAATGCACTTTACGGTGTCAGAAATGGAAAATAAGGCATGAAATTTACAAAACAAGTGACAAGTGCTTTCATTGTTTATCTAATAGACTTCATGCTTCTTAACTAGAGCTCAAAATATTTCATTGACTCATGTATAAGGGATTATTAAATGATTTTAAAAGTAATGAGATGTTTCAAAAGAAAAATATTGAATAAAGTAAATCACTTTCCCTTATAAATAATTTTTACTACATAATTCTCTTTCAGCCAAACTGATATTAGCTTTGTGATTTATTTTACTGATAAAGATTAAATTGCAACACAACAGGACCTACACAAAAGTCACACAATATAGGTGTAAAGAATAAATTAACCTATCCACAGAATACCAAGAAATAAATGGTTCCATTTTCTTTTCTTTCTAAATCTGTAGGGGAAAAAATACTTTCCTCAATATGTACACCCTAATAAATTGGGACACTCTCCATCTCATTTCCATGATTTATTTTGCGAAGCCACTTAAAAATCTGAATTTAAGCCATCATATTAAGAGACAAACAATTAAATACACCATTAAAGTATGCTAACCTTGAGAATTAAGACAAGATTATGATCATAAATACCAACTAATTTTTGGTTTGTGTGATTTTTGATTTATGAAAAAAAAAAAAATAAAACCACGAAGGAAGAATTTAGAACCATAATATAGCCTGCAACTGAACTAGTACTTGTTCACTAGGCTGTTCTGCTGACTGTAGTACAGTTAGGGTGGCATCATGGTCTGTTCAATGAAGATCCAGTAAAACACCGTTGAGTTGTTACAGCATAGTAACCTACTGAACACATTCTCTGATGGCCAACGACCTTTTAATTAAGCAAACTTTGAACGTTTTTATATTTTCTGATACTTTGTAGTCTTAAAATACATTTGGAGGACTGGGAAGAGTAAACAATCTCAGTCTTTTATTAAATTTAGAAACAAAGACACACTTCTTATTTTAGAAAGTGCTAAGATATGAAAAGCCTCCCACTCTATTATATTGGTTATCGGTCCACTAAGTAAATTCAACCTTAAATACGTTTTTCATGCTATGATCCAAAGGTAATTAAACATTTAAGAATATTTTCATTTCTGAAAGAAAATGTTCCACACTTTGGTATGTGGTTTTAAAACAAAGTCATGCTGCATTAACTGTCCTGAGTTCAAAAGCAGAAGTTTTTACTGATGCATTTATCTTCCAGCCACTTCTTATCCCTGATAAAATATATTTTAGTTATGACAAAAGATAAATCTGTCATCTATTTGATGTTTCACATGTGAAGAAGGCAAAAATAGTTTTTTCCCCACCTCCACCTAATTGTAT
This sequence comes from Chaetophractus vellerosus, assembly GCA_004027955.1. NCBI lineage: Eukaryota > Metazoa > Chordata > Mammalia > Cingulata > Chlamyphoridae > Chaetophractus > Chaetophractus vellerosus. The sequence continues at coordinate 1,462 of PVKH010005967.1, forward strand.
CCAAATAGAATTTTTCTAATCAATTACCACTGCAGAAATATTTTTACCTAAATGATGCACTTCAGAATAAAAACATCCCCTTATCCACAATGCACATAAAGCTGATGCACAGTGAGGTGGTCTCCTAGAACCACAGGGTGGAAGAATGGTTCCCTTTGGGAAAAGTATGATTAGAACTCCACATCTGAGTTTTTCCTCTTTAGAGGATCAGGCAGGTTGAAGATGTCATGACCTTACTGAAGGCTAACACACTGACTAGGCTCTAATGTGACTTTTCTCAGGTTCTCATTTGGAGAGTGGGTGGGGGTAATTAAAAAGAGAAATGATCAATAAGCAATATAAAAGGAAATCTTAGGGACATTGAGGCTGGCCTAATAAAAAATCATGGGAAATTTCTGGAATGTGTGTTATGGTTAACTGTAGTAGCACTAGTAAGTAGGCTTAAATATTTGTTGAATGAATAGGTATTATGGATATTCTGTATCCAAGACAGGATTTGAAGTCATTTTTTAAAAGACTTTTAAAGGAGGAGACATTTTACAAAGGGGAAATGGTTACCAGCATAGGAATGGTACAGATATTAAACAAAAAAGATTCAACTCTAACAAATAAATAAGAAAGGATAAGATAGGATGGGCAGCTTAATGATGATGCAATCAACATACTTTCTGTTCTTTGAATGACTATATACTCTACTATCATGATGTATGTTATAATGCTCTAATAAATATCATAGTAAATTATTAAAGTACTAGGGTTCCACTATGATGCAGCACTTCTAAAAATGTCTATCGACATGAGTTAACAGACTTGCTCAAATGTTTCATTATTCAGAGGACACATGCAGATACGGATAAACTGATTACTCTCTAAGGATGGAATACTGCACACTTCACAGACATTATAGCAGATTAATAAAACTTTTTTCTTCAAAAAGTTGCATGCATTTCAGTCACAATATTTGTTAGACTCAGAAGAGTAGTACATAGATTTAATCCATAGAATAATCCATATTATGAGAGTAATGGCACAGATAGATGTTCTATTATGAATAGTTCTGATAGAGCAGAAGACCTCAAGCAAGATAAACTTTAACAAACAGTACACATGTTGCCTAGGAAACTAAAACACTTACAAGGGTCCGCTTAAAAGATACCCATCCTATTCTAGCCAAGTATTTTCCTACATGCCAAACTACAACTTTAGATCATTCTTTAATATTAATACATACATCCAGAACTAGAAACCAAGGCGTACCACAATATGAGCTTTTGTTCTTAGTGTTTGTGTGTGTGTGTTTCAACTGAAAGAAATAAGAATCAACCATTTCTCCATATAATAATTTAATATATGCCAGCCAAACAAAGTATTTGTATCTTTATTCAATTAAATTAAAACAGACCTGCCAGGTATATTATGCAACATTCACTATATACACATGATTTAGGCAATGCAATGTAATTCTAGATATGCTGATTATTCAACTATTAGTAAAACATGACTGGTGTCTGTGATGCCCAGCAAGTGCTCCTTTTCACATTGAGTGGCTGCATTTCCATAGTATGGTAAGAGGGACAGCTATGAGCCATGACATGGGTTACCAGTAAACCTTTGTGGGAGAAGAGGGGAAATGACAATCTAGAATAGATTAACAGTCTCCTAAATGTAAATTGTATACTTGACAGTTACATTTAAAAAAAAATTCTTCTGTCATGTTAATGACACAAAACTTCTCGTTTAAAGGCAACACCACCATATGGTGGGTGTGTGGGTGGGTGGGGAATGCTCTTAAAACTGGTATAATTATTCTTTAAAAAAAAAAAAAAAAAGCAAAAACAAAGTACCTCTTTGGTGAAGCCTCGGTACCCATTCAATTCACTGTAATAATCTGTAAACAGGACTGTAGTACAGTGCTGGGCCTTGATTCCAACAAGGTCAGGTACCACAGCCTTTCCTCACAGTCATTTAAGTGATTTTTAAGAAAATATTCTAAAACAGGAAGAGTAAAGCAAAGGAAACAAAGAAGGATAAGATCCCTGTTTAAGATTTTTTTTTTAAAAGTGCATAATATTTTGAATTACAAAAACTGTTATCATGTGGGCCTGCTGGACACTAGACTGTTTTCCATCCCTTTAATGATAAAGATCACTTCACAAAAGAGGACCTCTGCCTATTGGCTGGAAAAAGTCCCTTTAACTTGATTTTCAGGTGCAATCAGTTGTCCACTTCCTCTAGATCAGGTTTTCTATATTCTAAATTGGAAAACCATTTTCATTTTATAATTATGTCCAGGTTAAAATTCATTGTCTGATACTGCATCTTGAAGTAGAGTCGTTAGTGTTTGGAGTTCCCATTGTAACTCCTCAGTGCTGGCACATTCAGTGCATCCATTGCCAGCAATGGATTTGGGGCTAGGAAAATGTATGTCCCAGTCAGAGGAACTCAGGAGGAATGGGCATTCTCCAACAGTGGTGGTCCATCTCTGTGCATGGATGGGTGTGTGTGCTCCCTTTTGTAAGTTTTTGGAGGGAGTTTAGGGATATGTTGCGAAGTGCTTTGTCGTGGAGGAACTGGCGGCCCAGCAATGGAATGAAGGTCCACTTCTTGTGTCAATGGCGGTGATGGCAGATGCCTTCTTGTGCCATGAGGAGAAGGTGTTTGAGGAGGAGGTGGTGTAAAGGGGGAAGGACTGTTTGGGAAGAAGGCATTGCCATGGTCGCTTTTTTTGCCCAAAGGGGGAGGTTGGAGATGTAGTGGTGAGCTTGAGAAAACATCAGGTGTCCTCACAGGTTCTCGTGGTGGTAATATGGGAGGGCTTTCAGGAGGGTCTGATAGAGAGGTCCGGTCTGATATTGAATATCGTGGTGAATAGACTTTTGATGTGGGTTGCCTAGGAGGAATTGCTGGGGGGCTGTCCAAATGCTTAGACATAATCTAACACAAATGAAAAAAAAAAGAATAAAATACACATTTATTAATAATTTATGTAGTACCATGAGTATATTAAGAATTAAGATGGGGTTTTAAAACATGATATTGGTAGAACCCTAGTTGTAGATCAGGAAGTTTTGCTAGTTCATAGCAAAAAATTTTTTCTGAATTTTAAGATTTTACCTGGAAATTTTGTTTGCTACTGTTTACCTATCACTCAATCTAGTATAAGATGATTTCTGATTTAGTATAAACTACCTGTTAATTTGACAACTTAAAATTTACTGTATTAACATTTCACGACATTCTGCAGTGTCTTGACTTGACCAGGCCTTTTGGACAGGCCTGAGAACCACTGAATTAAGTTAACATTTGGGAAAACAAGAAATTTAAACAGGTGGGGGAAAAATAGCTATTATGAGCCATTAAGTTTTCTTCCAGCCCTGAATTTTCATGAAAGCTCCATATAAGAGCATCTCCATCTTAAAGCATGTAATTCACTATTAAAAAATTAGGTAACTTTTAGCATATGCTAAAATACAGTTTCACTTATGTGCTTTCCACACAAAGCTTCAGGCTTCTTTTGTTCTTGTACATGCATATACAGAATCATATCAGTTTAAATTTTTAAAGAACTGCTTATGGCTAAATTATTTGTACTTTATAGATTAAAACTTATTTTTTCCTTGACAGTATCATAGCTTCTGCTTTAAAAGCGTTTTGAAAACATATGAATAAACTACCTTCAGAAGAAATAATTATTACTGCATGGCAAATCCATATTTAATCCTCGTTTAAACTCTATTAAGCCCAATCTCTGAAATGTTAACCTATCCCAGTGAGACCTAAACTAGACTTAAGCAACAGATTATAATGTAACTGTAACAATACTAGTTGTCAGATAAGAGTTTCTACTTTACCTTAGATGGTGAAGATTCTGCTGGGGCAGATTCTGGTCGTCTTCGTGGAGGAACAGGAGGGGGTACAGGCACTTCATCAGTGCCCTTGGTTAAACTTATAGATGATACTGAAGCAGATCCTATAGGATATTAAATTTTTTAAAAAGTTCACAGAAATTTCATTTATTATTCCTGAAAAGGCTTAACTGGAAACTGCTTATATTTAGTAAAAGAAATGTACAGATGTATGTTTCAAAAGCAACTCAATAAACTAATATTCAAACAGTATTGACTTTATTAAAGCAAACTGCGACAAAAGCATGCAGAAATTTCTTAGCAGAATTTTCAGAAAAAAGCTGCCTAAGATGTTCTGTTATTTTGCATTTGAGCAAAATAACATTCCACTGTTAATCTATTATTGGTACTTTTGATTGGGTCTGATTCTCAGATTTATGGGAGAGACAGCAAACTATCAAAAAAGTTTAGAATGGTAGTTTTTCTTGAGGTTTTATGATGGGCTCATTTCTTCCCTCTGACTAGATTAGTATAAAATTGCCCTGCTCTTACTGGATAGTCCCTGTGTAGAGAGGTTTTGATCTTAACTACTTCCCCCAATGTCTTTCCCCAGCAATTCTCTTAAGGATGCTAGGGAGAGAATCTAGGGTCTGGGGGAGAAGTCTCTCCTCATTGCTTAGGTATAAGTTCTGCTTGGTATGTAAGCAAAAAGAAGCTCATCATACTCTAATCCAAACTTTTAATTGTGATTGAGCTGGTCAAGATGACTGAAGCAACCCTAGTAATGAAACAGAAATTACAGTAAAATCTAGTGGGCCTGACTTGTTTGGTGAACAGGCACAAAAAAGGGAGTAAAGCTTCTAATCTGAACCTATCTTACGGACATTTATGGTGACAAGGGTATAATGTAGGCGTATGAATAATTACTGTGAACAATGACACTTAGGTATACTGTTAGCTAGTTTATGAGTACTGTAAAAAAGATAGAAAAGTACTTTTAAAATACTCTTTCAAAATTATACTCGGCAGGTTCTTTTTTCCTTTAAGCATTAAACGACAGCTTTTGCCAATGTTATAACGATACACAACTTAAAAAAGAATGCTTTGTGTACTATTATTTAAATATCAGTACTTTGATCACCTACCTTTTTTCTTAAGAGACTACATACAATTAATTTAGCTCATAATTAACACTTTCCATTGTGTACATTTTGAGACCATTTGTATGAAAAGACATAAGACAATATTAATTTATTAGCTTAAAATTTATGGAATAGCTTAGAGAATTGTTAGTTTACTTAAAAATTAAAAGCAAATAGCTAAAATGAAACTTAAATTTACTCATTAATATCAGTGATTAATTATTTAGGCCTTACCAATTAAATAATTAAAATTATAAGACAGTTCTTCTAAAGTCAAATAACAGCGATTTACCTACGATCTATGCTGTCACTGGGCTAAGTGACACTGCATGTATTTGCCAGCATTCCCATATGCGCATGCATGCTCTTGCTTCCTTTCTCAAAGTTGAGCATTAAAATATATTTAGAACTCTATAGTTAGTGGTTAAATGTGAAGCCACCCATTTAATATGTTCTTTTAAAAGAGAAAAAAGATTTTACAAAAAAGCATGAAAAGTATATTTAAGCAAATAATTTATGATCAAAAGTAATAATAACACAATTGAAGGCCTCACTTCCAAGATGTTGCAAGCAAGGGACCAATGCTGCCGGACCCAAGAAGAGTTTTAGCAGGAAAGGTTACACTTGGTTTGGTTTTTAAAGCCAAAGCGAGTATCATGAGTCTTAAACCAAATATACTAACTTGGGCCATGGGGCAGTGTAACTTGGATAAAGACGGTATCGCTGCCTGTGAAAGGAAACAAGAAAAAGTAGATTTTTTTCTTTCATTGATATATTCAAGTCATCTGTAAAAACTGATTTATGATAAAAAATGTTATTCTTGTCATTCCAGTTTGGGTCTGATTCTATAAGTTTTTAGTATAAGCACATAACTACTTACTTTTGAGAAGAAAAAAGAGAATTAACTTGAGTTAATCATATTGGGAATTTTGAAAAGTCCTTTTTAGATTCACTACTTAATGTCAACATAATTAAATGAAAAGCATTCATGAGAAAACTAAAACATACTATATTATTGGAAGACTTTAAAAAAATGTATAAATCCAATTCAAGCAAAGAATTCTGCTAGACACATAGAAATATGCCATTTACTAAAGATTACTTTATAAACTCAAAGTTGCTGTGAAACAAGTATTATATAGCAAATTGATTTTACATAAGTTGAAAAATAAAAGGGAGATTTCTAACTAATATATCTTTGAAAAATGGGGTATATGTTCTTGTTACAAAATAACTACAGGTTTGCCTATTACGAAACAGGATTCAAAGTGACATCATGTTTTTTCCTCCTGTATTCTTAGGCATTTGAAAAAAAAAAAAAACATTTGGTGCTTAGACACATTTTATATAGGAAACTTTCCTTTCCACATGTACTGATATTTATTTGGAAACCATAGTTATTCAGTGCAGCAATTCAGCTAATTCTAATATATTTATCTTTCAGAAGATTAAAATTCATGTGTAACTTTGATATGGCTGTTGCTCTGTCAATGGTTTTCTTCACTACCTGTGACATAATAGGGACAAAAGACTTATTTGTCTCTAGTATTTATCTACCTATATATTTCTCACTTTTATTGGAAAGGAAATAGATGATTAAATATCATTGCCTCCTGGAGAGTAGCCTCAAGAACATGGTAGTGCACTTAGTATGATGTAGGAATGAAATCAAAACACAAAGTTCATGACTGCTACAAACTGTAATATTTTTGAAAGAATGATCATACATATATATGCACATGTGTACACAGACATAGACTTGGCTTTGATCATATTTATATATAGCACAGGCTTAAATTGATGCATTTAGTAAATCTAGGGCATTTTTCTGATTCTTCACTATAAACTAACTGCTTGGACCCACTGTCTGGAAAATGCTAAAAAACAAAAACAAAAACAAAAACAAAGAAAAACAAAACCCTTTAAAAAGTATATGTGTTCTAAATAAATATATACTAGAAATTCTTAAGAGCCAGGCACTGAAAAAATTTGTTGATTATGACTTAGGAATGAAATCCCATTAATTAGAAAATTATTATTAATTTGTTAGGTACAAACTCCAGACTGCAGATGAGCCGTTCTCAATCTTGGCTGCACATTAGAATCCCCTGAGGGAGCTTCTAAAACAAGGGTTCTTAACCTTTTTTGTTCCATAGACTTCTTTGCCAGTCAGGATCCCTTACTAAGTCCACACTATACTGTGTATTATTTAATAAATATATCACACCTGCACTAACACGTCCCCACAAGAATCATGTTTTTTTGACTTTCAATTCAAGCTCTCAGACCCCTTGTTAAGAACCCCTGTTCTAAAAACTACTGATGCCCAGGTGCTAATGCCAGTCTAATTCAAGCATGGGCTGGGTGTAGGAATTTTTTTTTGTTTGTTTGTTTTTTAAAGCTCCCCAGGGGATTATAATGTACAGAAGGGTTGAAACCATCGTTAAAGATATTCCCCGATTTATAAAGGAGCCATTCTTGAAATAGGAACAAGCATTTTCCTATAGAAAAAACGATATACATTATAGATAACTTCTTAAACCCAAAAAGTCTGGTAAACTCAAATGTATTTGAGATTAAAAACTGATCAGCTACAAGGTTTCCATGAGGAAAACCCTTGCATTTCAGCTTGAGATACTTGGAATACATTTTTCTCTTGTCAAAGCTTCCCCTACTAATGAAAGGATAGAGATAAAGCCCGTCTGTAGCAGACACATCCAGTCAGAACTCTGGTCCCCTGGCCCCCTTTTATGCCCAGGTAATGAAAGGCACTTCACCATTTCCCCCTCTTTGCTACAGCAGCGGAAGCAAAGCAGTGAGGTGGTTGGTCTTTCCTCTTTTCCCAGCCACTGTTGTCATCACCTCAGAGGATGGAACTGGCCAGGGAAAGGCATGGAGCAAAATTGTGAATGTAAGCGTGGATGTGGCAGCACGAATTAGGAGGCCAGTTTCCTTCCCTGTCTTTACCACATAGCTTTTTGTGCCCATTCTTGCCTATTCTGTGGTCATCTTTCTCTAAACTCTTAAAGCATTTAACTCTGACTCTCTTTTGTACTATGATTATTTTCCATTTCTCAGTAAGACTATAAACTTAACCAGAAGAGATGTACAAGTGCTTAGCAAGGAGTGAGATATGCAACAGATACTGGTTGAATGAATGAATGATCAGTTTAAGACTACATTATTTTGGATAAACAAAACTACTATAAGAAGCAAAAAAGAGTACTATTATAACTGATTAAAAATTCTAGTGAAACTTGGCCTTTTGAAAAACATAAGCAGTGGAACTTTCTGCTGCATTGTATTGAGTATATGCTCTGCTGACCTAAGAATGTAGGCATGGCAGTTCTTTCCTGCCAGGCCTCGAGGGAAACAAGGAAGTTGGTTTTCACTCTGGTAGCAACATGATAGGTAGCAATTTGGGGGTTTTGGGTCACTAGCAGATGGGCCAAGCAGGACTGGGGTGAAAAGCAGGTGAGGACCTTTAATAAAGATGGGCTAATGCTATGTTTTTAGTAAGGGATTGAGTATATAAATGATTTGGTGTTATGCTGGTTTTCTTGATTTCAAAAATCAGTTATTTTCAATATTTACAAAGAGCAGAGAGTATAGTAATAGGAGTTTTCTTTATCATTAAGAGAAATTGAGAAAACACAAAGCCTAACTCCTGGAACAGTATTTTCTCCACTTGTCCTGCTGTTTAAATAAACAGTGAGTGCTCCAGGGCCACATACGACAAAGCAAGGATCCAGAGCACTGCATTCCAAAACAATTCCCTCTTCCTCGTTTGACTAATCATTTAAAGATTTAGTAGTAAAGTAGTAAGGAATTTAATGTGCATATATCTCTTCCATTTTTAGTTACTTCTTGAACTAAGAGAAGTAGAATTTGCAATAGATGACACTTATGCATTTCAATAATTCATTATGTAGGAATCCCTATAAATATAGACTTTAGCCATCTGCTACAGGGGTAAAAAACCTGCAAAAAGTTAAATGGGTCAGAATAATGATTTTAGGTCAGGTATACCGCAAAAAAATGCTAGTTTTATTTTATTACTTAATTTAGGAGTTTGGTGAGGTGGGGAGAATAAATTGGAATTTTAAATCTAGTTTGACTCTTGGAAGGCACAGAAAAAATATTTTATCTAAAATCAGAAAGTGGGGGCCGGCTGGAGCCCAGTGGATAGGGCGCCGGTACACCACATGGAAGGCCCAGGGTTCGGTTCCTGGGGACCTCTCCGAGCGGTAAAGCTGCCATGGGCGGGGCAGAGCCGCCATGGGCAGGGCAAAAAGCCGCCGTGGGCAGGGCAAAGCCGCCACGGGCAGAGCGAGACGCCTGCGAACGGAGCAAAGCCACCTGCGAATGGAGCAAAAAGCCACCCGGGAACGGAAGCAGACCCACCCACAAGCGGGGCAAGCCGCCTGTGCAGTGAGCTGACTCGGCGTATTGCCACAGCGGCAGGGTGACAAAGCAGGCATAGAAGAACACAAAAAATGAACACACAGCAAGAGCAAGCAGAAAGGGGAGGGATATGTAACCAAAAAAAAAAAAAAAGAATTATTAAATATCTTTAAAAAAATAAAAAATAAAATCAGAAAGTGCATTAGCAGATAAGGATGACAAAGCAGGATTCATATTTCCTAAGTCAGTGTTTTTCAAATTCCTTCCACATAATTACATCATGCTGCCTATCAGTATTGGATTCTTTTCTGTCAAACACTAAGTTAGAATCTTAGTTCTACAAGAGTGTATGAAAATGATCATGAGAAGGTTAAGGTGACTGGAGTTAAATTTTCATTTAATAATGATCAAATGAAAAAAGGGTGTGTGTTCTTAGTAGAGCTTTAAAGTTCCACATAAAATGGATTAGAGACTAAAAGGAAGCATTTAGATATAAATGGCAGCCTCTTCAAAGCTGTACATTTTCGTAGCCACTTGCCACATGTGGTTATTGAGTACTTGAATGTGGCTACTCCATACTGAGATGTGCTATATATGTAAAATGCACACTGGATTTTGAAGATTTAGAATAAATATAATGTAAAATATCTCACTAATAAATTTTCATATTGGTTACATGTTGAAATGATAGTATTTTGGATATATTGGGCTAAACAAAGTATACTAGTACAATTAATTTTACCTAAATCTTTTTACTTTTATTAATGTGGCTACTAGACAATTTTAAGTTACACATGTGGTTCAGATTATATATATATATTTTTTTTTTTTGGAAACTTTTTTTTTTAAAATTTATTATACATCCCCCCTTTTGCTTGTTTTTGCTGTGTTCATGTTTCTCTGCGTTCCTCTGTGTCTGCTTGTCTCCCCCTGCTGGGGCGACCTGCCGAGTCAGCTCACCGGTGCGGCGGCCCTCCTGCTTGTGGGAGCGCGCCCTTGCTCGCGGGGTCTTGCCTTTTTGCCCGTGTTGGCTTGCCTTCTCGAGGCGGTCTGCCCGTTCGAGGAGGCCTGGGGACCGAACCCGGGGCCTCCCATGTGGTAAACTGGTGCCCTACCAACTGGGCTATACAGCCGGCCCCAGATTATATTTCTATTGGACAGTGCTGGCCTAGAAATGAGAGGGAAAATAAACAGCATCAAGTCTGTGAGATTTTTATGACTGGGCTTGAAAGCACAGGCAGTGTAGAAGAAGGCACTATATACTATTAGCCAGATGGGGTAGACTGAGAAAGGGTTAAATAGAGGTTTGTTTTTTTAAAATTTATTTTATTTTTTAAGGAGGTACGGGGGATTGAACCCGGGACCTCATGCATGGGAATCAGGTGCTCAACCAACTAAGCTATACCTGCTTCCTGAAATTTGATTTGGATACACTGTAAAATTAGAGGCTACTGCAGTTTGGTGGGGAGAAGATGGTGTGCCCTGAGTAGTATTCAAATATAATAATTTTGGAGGCAGCATTTGAAAACACAGAACTGACTTTCCTTGCAGATTATCCATCCATCCATCTATCTATCTATCTATCTATCTATCTATCTATCTATCTATCTATCTATCTATCTATCTATCTATCTATCTATCTATCTACCTACCTACCTATTTATTTTTTAGGTACCAAGGGCCAGGAATTGAACCCAGGACCTTCTATGTGGGAAGCCGGCGCTCAACCACTGAGCCACATCGGATTCCCTGAGTTGGCTTTTTTGATTGTTTTGCTTGGTGTTTTTTTTTTGTTTTTTTTTTGTTTTTTCAGACACCACCAGGACCTTCCATGTGGGAGGCGGGCGCTCAATGGCTTGAGCCACATCACTCCCCACTGCAGATTTTAAGAGTTATCTTTGTTTCCCCTTGATATGAGGGATTCCTTTTAAACCCACAAATTGAAAACAATTTGTCAAATATAGTTTAAATTACCAATTTGACCATCAGGCCTTCCAGTCAAATGTAATAAATTTAAAGAGGGCTGTTCTAACACATTTTTTTAAAAATTGGAAAGTTCCTGGAAATTAGATTTAGATATATATTTTTATAATAATATTTGTTGAAATGATATTTGACTAGTCTACACGTTCACAAAAACTAATATGTAAATCATAGAAATACTTTGGCATGTATAAAACTGGCAATTACTTGAAAGCAATTAAAAACTTAGCACCTACTTGAGTGAAAAGGGCTAGAATGATCAGAATCAAATACGCTGCAAACATCTGTGGTACTGGAAGCACCAGAAGCAGGAGGAGGTGTTAACGGTGTTCTTGGAGAATTTGGTGCAGATGCTGTACTTTCTGTTTCACTTTCAGGGATCCTACTATAACTAATTTTCCTTGGCTCCTGTTGCAGAGGTGTGGGATGTCTCATGGTACCTGGTCTTGGATTTGATGGACGAACACCAGGAGATTTTAGGGAATAGCTGTATTTTTTTGGCTGTAGACATATCAAAAGAAACATATTATGTGAAAGAGCACAATTGAAAGGAAGGCCTGATAAAATTCAAATACTATCTAGGAAAATCATAAATCACTAATAAGGAAGAAGTTATATAATGATTCAAATCAAAGTGTGTAGGTTAGAGCACTAACATCTCATTTCACTAAAGTCCTGGCTATCTAAATTGTTAGGGAATGAATTTCTTCAAGTTTTAATCCTAGAAATACTGGAATATTTATTATTTTAATAATTTTGGATGGAAATCTTTGTAAAATATGCTGTGTATTTCTCTAGCTTTTTAAAAAGACTATTTCGAACAAATACCTTGCTGAAAAAGCCAGACTCATCATTATAAATTATAATACCTTACTCTGCTATAACACAGTGATATCAGGATCATTTGAGTTGCCTGAATTTTCATCTGTGTATGCTTTAATTTTATGGCATTTTCTTTGCAGAGTAAGTATTTCTCAAAGTGATATCTCACTGGAGCATACTATCTACCTATTTCTAATTTCCTTTTTTTAATCCATCTTTATTAAAGACTGCTTTAGGGCTTGAGAAATTTCCCTGGGAGGTAACTGCATAAGTTTTAGTTCATAGACTTTATCAGATTTATCTTGGTTGCTTAAAAGCTAATTTTGTTTACTTCCTGGTTTCTAATTTTTTAATGAGTAAGAGAGATCATGCTCAGATCAGTAAGTTGACAGTGTTCTTAAATTTAACCAGGCACTGATAAGAAAAAACAATGGAAACTTTATTTTTCCAAAGAAAGTATCTTTAGCCAAATCTGATATTTTTATAGCTGACCCACAGTTATAAGTTCTAATAAAACATTACTTTTAAAAAGTTAGTATATTTTAAGTAAACCAGTATAAATTAATCAAATTTCTTGCCCTTAAAAATAAATCTTGAATAATATTTGTTAAAGAGCCCAATAAAAACCTAATTTTGCCTAATTTCTTTGTCTATCATATCAGGATTTGTTCAAATTAATATTAATGTTCATTTATTTGGAGCCAAGTGGAATATTCCTGGGCATATTTATTAAACATTAATTCATTACTTTTAACCATCATATGTGCACTTTATCCTTGAATGTCTTTATAGAAATCTAATCTGTGTAACACATATAGTAGTGATGACATCACCAGATGTAGATGACAACTACAAAAAAACATATAAAGGTAAAAAACATATAAATATATGATTCTTACAAATCTTGGTAGAGGCTTTGGGTTTCGTGGTTCTATTTCTAGGGATTTGTTGAAAAGATAATCTGTAAATTCTTTTTCCATGCTATTTCCCATTGGATTCAAGTTTTCAAAGAACCTCTGAAAGAAATGCAAAGAGAGAAATGTTTTTAATCCATTTTGAAGTTCATGAACATGATTTCAGGAAAAAATTGACATAAGAAAATTTAAATGATTTTAAGCTTTATTTTTTTTCTCTCCTAAACCAAATAAATCTGCCTTTCATTAGGCAGCTTAAAAAGCTTAATCAGATATATGTATCCCCAAATAATTCAACTTACTTTGATATCTGATTCTACTCGTAAACAATAAGGCTGATTTTGGTACTGCTGGATCTCTCCTGTTATTTCTGCTACTTTCCTCCTTTTACTGAAGTTTATAAGTTCTTTTCCATGCCTTTTTAGAACCTCAGGGTTGCCTTCTTCTGTTTTCAATATATTAGTTAAATAAATTCCTAGAAGACACAAAGAAATTATTTCATTGATAAAGAAGGGAAAAGCTAGTTTTTTTTTCTTTCCTATTAATTGCAGACATATACACCACACCGTAAGGAAAGAATCAAGGCAGAGATTTCCATGCTATAAAAACAAGCTAAGTAAACACCAAGAGAAAGATATTTATAAATTTAAAACTCTTCTGTAAATGACTTTAATTTTATATATACCCAGGATAAAGGGAGACCAAGTTTAACACAATAAATAGTTTTTTTTTCAGGAGGATTAAATAACTAAATTTCCATACCCCTGAAATCATTATGTTATTTGACGTAAGTCACACTTTTGTTAAAGGAACTTTAAGCATAACCCCGTTACTAATAACACATTTTTGGCAAAAAGGGAATGAAACAGCCTAAATTCAGAGGATCACATATTTTTTTTTTTTTGCTTACTCAGTTCTTGAGGCCACACAAAAGGTAGGAGTCACACAATCTGCAATTCAGGGGTAATACTGTTTGGATAGGCTCACATGTGGAAATGTGGAAGGATCTGCAAGCTTATCAAACACAGTAGTGCATATGATTTATGTTTATTCTGGACTTCAGTACTTCTAGACTTTTTAGTAACCTGGTAATTGAGCTCCTATTTCCCCATTAAAGGAGCTTGTACACTGAGTGAGCAGGAGAAGGAACAAAGTAGCATGCACTTGAGTTCTTTATACAGCCCTCCGGTGCCAGAAGCCCTCTAGTCCCTTTCTGTTCTAGGAGCCACCTTTGTGTTTTTCTACTTGTGTGATCTTGGGCAAATTGCTTAGCCTATCTGTGCCCTGAGTGTCTCATCTGTAAGGTGGGGAAAGCAAAGTTGTTAAGAGAAATGAATGAATTTATGTACACGTTTAGAATAATGCCTAACATAAATACCTAATGAGTTATTGTGATTGATGATTGCTATTGCTGCTATTCTGGTCCGATTCTCTTTATGCTTCTACGTTTCCTCCTAGAAAAGCATCATACTGATGATGATACTTTGGGGGGAAAAAGGAGTTATGAATATCTGCGTTTATTCACTCAATCCACATGTGCCGAGTACCTGCTATATGCCAAGCACTGCATTAGGTACTGCAGATAGAGATACACACAAGCTCCTCATGGAGCTCAGAGCTTTGAATGTGGGTTACTACAGTACAATTTGGTAACATTAGTTTTCATAAGATGCTATGAGAGCAGAGAGAGAGTATTTCTAACTCTGTCTTGAGCTATTGGGATTTAAAAAACCATCACAGATGAGGTGATCTTTAATGAGCCTCAAGAATAAAGAGAAGTTTAGTGGGGAGAATCAGACAGAAGGGCATCCTAAGCAAAGCAGCAATGTGTACAAAAAAACTAATTTTGATGAAACTTGGAAAGCATACTTAGAGATGGCATGTTTGGTATGACTTTACCACAGGAGTTTAGTGTGTGGGTTGGGGAAGAGTACTAGATATGAGGGTAGAGGTAGGCAGTAGTTCTAAATGCTTTTTGTGAGGCATACTTTTGAATACTAGAATTTTTGGCCTCCATCCTAGAAGTGATTAAATGACTCAAATCAATACTGAACAACTCAGCAATAATGAAATGACTGACATCAATCAATGTTTGCTTGGCTCTAAGAAGCACCACATTGTTTTTTGAGTAGAACTGTTTACTTCTGAGTCTGAGCCAAAGAAAAATTTATGCATTCAAAGAAAATGTATCATGTATTCTAGTATACATAGGGTCTTTTATTTTCCATGTCTGCCTGTCAATTGGCTCCTTCATTTGCAGTCAGTTATACTCTCCTCTACATGAAGTTGCATTGCCCACTTAGCTCGATGTTGTCTTACAAACATGTCCATAACTGAACGCATATTCAGTGGCAACCATAATTAAGTTTTCAAATTGGTCACAAATGGATGGCCCAGCTGTGTAGTTTGTGGGTAGCAGCACATGGGCTGGGTTACGAAGAACATTTTGTTTACAAAGTTTAAGTTTTATCCAGGAGGTAATTAGGAGATTATAAGCATATTTCAGATGGGCTGGAGGAGTTAAGACCAGAAACAGGAAGACCAGTTAGCAGCTGTCAGTAGATGAAGATGGATGCCCTAGGGTCTCTGGGGATTGTGTGGAGGTTGATTCCCCAAGAAATGACTGACTGCTTTGGGGAGAGGATGGTGGCAGCGGGAGGAAGACTGACACTGGGAACACAGGAGCAATGTAAGTTTATGGGGTATCATACAGTGCTAAAAGTACATCTTGATTGAAGTTGTGAAATTGGCTACAAGTAGCAGTTTGGGATATTCAGTATAAAATTTTGAAATTATTTTATGCCTAATTAAGCACTAGTTAAAAGGAGAACAAATCATCAGAGCAGTGGTATCCAAGCTTTACTGATCAGTAAAACATGTTTAAGCATGCACCCTCAATATATTTTTTTAATAAAAAAAATGTAGTACCATTGTATACATAGACTATCACCAGCCTGAATATTTTAGTAAAATTAATTTTTTCCTTAATTTTTACATTAAAAATATAAATAAGAAAGTCTTGTACTCCAGTGGATCATTTTATGTACGCTATTCTGGAGACAGTTGTTCTAGGGAGCAGGAAAAGTAGAGGAAAAGGACATAAATAACAAAGTGGGGTGAGGTTTCTTTCACTTTTTTGTTGAAGCTTTTCCCAACCTTCCCAGGAAATAGTAGCTACTCAGGGTTCTAAGGTTCCCATAGAACTTTGTTCACTCTTCTATTTACATATTTCTGTAATACGGTATTATATTTACTATATGGCATCGTAATTTATGTTTCTGCTCTTTCAAGGGAGTTCCTTAAGAGTGTTCTATGTCTTACTAATTTCTGTATTCTCAGACCTAATACCGAGTCTCGGCACATAGAGGCATTCAACAAATGTTTTTGAATGAATGAATGAAGCACAGTATTTCAAAATAGGAGAGGATTTTAAAAAATCCTAAAGAAAATAATGAACAGAATTCAGATATATATTTAAAAGATCAATCCACCATAAATGAATAGGGTATAATATTAGTAAATAGGAGTGTTAAATATTAGTAAATCTATAATTTCTTTTTTTTTTTTTTTTTTAGATTTATTTATTTTATTACATATCTCCCCTTGCCCCCCGCTGCGGCGACGCGCCGAGACTGGTCACTGCGCAGGCGCGGCTTTCCCCACTTGTGGGCGGCTTCTGCTTCTATTCACGGCCGGCTTTCCGTTTGCAGGTGGCTGGCTGCGCTCCATTCGCGGGCTACCTGCCCTGCCCGTGGCAGCTTTTGCCCTGTCTGTGGCAGTTTTTTGCCCTGCCCATGGCGGCTCTGGCCCGCCTATGGCGGCTTGCCATTCTCAAGGCGGTCTGCCCGCTAGGAGAGGTCCCCGGGAACCAAACCCGGGGCCTCCCATGTGGTATACTGGCACCCTATCCACTGGGCTATCGAGCCGGCCCCAATCTATAATTTCAATTTGCTAAATAAGAACTCATATTTTCTCTCACCAACATGGCAAAGTATTTTCAAAAATTAAATATATTTTGCTATCAAAAACGAGATAACTATGAAAATAAAGATACTTCCTTAACATGACAAAAAGCATCTAATCGAGCAAGTAGCAAAATTGTATCTATTCCCACTAAAATAGAATTTAAAACAGAGCTGCTTATTTTTACAATTATTATTTAACATTTGTTTGGGAAGTTATGGCCAATTCTAAAAGGGAGTAAGAAATAAGATAAGAGAAAAACACACTTTGTGGATATGGTTCACTATTTAGAAAATCTGAGGAAGTTAATAATTCCTGGAATTAAGGGTAATTATCTATTCAAATATAAATACCAATCACAACCAAAAATATGTAGAAGAAATAATAAGGGCAGATGCTAAGTGTCATAAATATTCTTTCCAAATTAATCTGCAGATTTTCCCAATTATATTTTGGGGAATTAGCCTCCAAAATTATAAAGTTCATTTGGAAAAATAATCAAAATTGGCCAGAAACAAAACAAAACAAAACAAAACAAAACTAAACTAAACGAAAAAAAAAACCTGAAGAAGCAACTTAATCATTATAAAGCAGGGTTTCTCAACCTCAATACTACTGACATTTTAGACTGGATAATTTTGCTTTGGGGGGCTATCCTGTGCATTGTAGGACGTTAGTTAATACCACCGCAATTTATGTCTCCACATATTGTTAAATACCCACTGGGGAGTAAGAATTACCCCTAGTTGAGAACTCCTGATTAGAAAATTATAATCATTAAAACTGTGGCACTGGTGTAAGAAGTCAATAGGAGATAATATGTATTAAACAAATAAGTTTCATATTGAAGAAAGATTATTCAATAAATTTAGGTCAATAGATAATTTGGGGGAGGGATAAATTTGAGTATTTCATATGATATCTAAAATAGACTTCCTTTTGATTAAAGAGTTAAATGTAGTTTTAAAAGTCAAATCATAAAAAGCTAGAAGAAAATATTAATTATTGGATTGGAAGAACTTTCTAAGGATAGAAACAATAGAAATCATAAACAAAAAAATAAACTGTAGAATTTAAACTACTGTATGTCAAAATATAAAAACGAAAAGGCAGTTTGGTAAAAATATATTCAATGGATATGGAAATCGACAGACAAGAGAGAATGCAAATATTAAGCAAACATATGGAAAAATGGCCAAAGTAATCAAAGAATGAAAATTAGTAAAACAAATCGATAATAGTTTTTATCCATGAAAATAACAGAAATGAAAATAAAAAGTAGTATTCCAAATTTGTCACAAACTTCTAATGACAATATAAGTGGGTATAAGCACTTCAGAAAGCAGCTTGGCAGTGCTTAATCAAGAATTTAAAAACTCATACCTTTTAACCGATATAATTCCTCTTCTGGTTATCTATCTCAAAGAAATATTCTCATATACAGGAAAAGGTATACATCATATGAAAGTATTCATTATAACATTAGGAAAGCAAAAAAGCTGGGAATAATTTATGTGTCCAATCTTAGGGTAATAATTAAATATAAATTGCCATAGCAACTTTGGTGGAATATTAAGCAGTCATTAAAATGATAATTATGAAGAGTCTTTACTAAAACATGACAATATTCTTACGGTAAATGAAAAAAGTAAAGTACAAATGTGTACATATCATACATTTAAAATTATCTACAATATACACAGCAAAAAGATTAAAAGTAAATAAAAAAGGAGTTATGAAGCCTGACTAAAAAGTGAGAAAATAAATGTTAATTGAAAAAATAAGGACATAAAATTATGTGTACTATAACTTAAAATGACAATATAGAGATAGGGAAAAGGCTAGTAGAAAATATACAATGTACTAAACAGACTACTGGAGGCGTGACATAGTTCATAATTTTTGGAAGCATTCACAGGAAGGATCACTAGAGCATATACGCAGACAGAGAAAAGAAACCAGTGGAGAAAGAAATGTTGAAAACATGAAATACAGAAAATAAATGATGGAAAAAGACAGAGGAACCTACAGGATGGGAGAAGATTCATATAGTTGATGTTTCAGTCTTAAAAGGAAGAAGAGAGTACTTCCTTTCTCTGATGAAGAAGGGAAAGAAAAAAGGGTAGGTGAAAAGCTTAAAATTTTGATATGCTGAAGGTGTGGGCTTAATGGCACATACACTATGGTTTTAGCCATATTAAACTGTTTACAAAAACATGACTATAAAAATAGATGAGTTTGGCCATGCCTCTTCTAGAGAGGTTTATTGGTTTATTATAACTCAATAAAAATTTTTTAATGATTATAAAAACATGAGTATTATATAGTAAGTAATGGCTGCCCAAGGTGAAAATAGAAAGTGAAATGTATATTTTGGGCTTGGTCTTAAAAAGTCCTAATAGATTAATGAAATAATTATCTTGTTTTATTTAGAACACAATAAAATTTAAGAAGAAATACTCACCAAAGAAAGGCACACATGGTGGATTAATAGACCTGAGTTTTGCCAAATATTTCTTATAGTGATCTTCACTCAATTCATGAGCTTCTTCTAAAATTTTCTTTTGGCGACTTGGTATTTGCTACAAGCAAAAAACCCACAAAAGGAATCACGGGGTTTGCCAAAAAAAATGCCACATAGGAGTTTTTGAGGCTAACAGTAAAGAATGTAATACTCTTTCAAAGAAACTACTTTCATAGACTTTAATGCAAAATTGAAGAACGTGAGAACAACTTATCTCTACTCTGTTCCTGCCATTCCTTGTATAATGATATGAGCATTTAATTATACATTATATTACAAATTAAGTGCTGTAATGTACTGCCTTTTTCTTCTTCTAACTTAGGCTAGTATCCACAAATACATTTTAATTAAAAGAGCAACCAATTCGAAACAAAATTTACATCATTTCATCTGTTAACCTGATAAAAAGACAATTAGGGGCGGGCCGTACAGCTCAGTGGATAGTGCGCCGGTATACCA
>PVKH010005968.1:0-21508 GCA_004027955.1 Chaetophractus vellerosus
GCGCTCTGTCAAAGCAGTTACTTGCCCATCCTTGTAACTGAAAACAAGGGCATATCCATGAGATAGAGAAGTTACTAACTTCGCTTCTAACTCTGATGTACCTGGTGCGTTCACAGAGCGTTAGGTAATAACAGTTTATGAGCATTGACTGAAGTGAAAAAAATGGTTTGGCAGCCAAACAAAACAGTAAATTGCTCACTTTCCAAAGCTGATGATCTTGTTGCAATTATAGGGCATTAGGTGAAAACCCTATACAGAGATTGATTCTATGTGAAAAATGTGCACTGGTATCATTTTAACAAGTTACAGCCTTGGATTTCAAAACTGAAGATTGCTGTATTCTCTAAGCATTAGGTAAAAGCAGTGATTTCACAAGTACAGTCATGGAAACCAAGTGCAGAATCAACAGCTTTTCATGTAACTCGTTTGCTTTTGAAACCTGAGTCTCCAACTTGCATTCTCAGGTTTTCTGTATAAGGAGTGATTTGACATTGATGGTAGTAGAACACAACTAGGCAACATTGATACAAGGAATAAATTTGCTGGTTTTCCTAAATAAGGTATCTGGTTCCTTAATAGAGCATTTGGTAAAACCACTGACTTTGCTTTGACACTAAGTGAATTCAAGGGCATAGCCAGCAATTAACCATTAAACTTGCATGGCATGGAAAACTGGTGAACTTGGTAAATTCACAAAGGGTTAGGTAATAACAGTGAATTGCCATTGCTTGTAACTGAAAACAGTGGTCTAGGCATCAATTAAACAAATAGCTTGCTAGGCTTTGAAAATGGATGCAGCTGGTGCATTGACAGAGCGTTAGTTAAAAGCACTGATTTTCCAGGGTTTCTACTTGAAAACAAGGGCATAGCCTTGAGAGAGATAAGTAACTAACTTGGCTTCTAACTCTGATATTCCAGGTGCGTGCACACAACCTAAGGTAATAGCAGTCATTTAGCATTGACTGTAGTGAAAACAAGGGTTCAGCAGCCAAACAAAGCAGTAAATGGCTTGCTTTACAAAGCTCATGATCTTGTTGCAGTTATAGAGCATTAGGTGAAACCAATCTCTAGACATTGATTCTATGTAAAAGAGGTATGGTGGTATCAATTGATCAAGAAACGGCCTTGGATTTCAAAACCGAGGATCCTGCTGAATTCTCTAAGTGTTAGGTAAAAGCAGTGATTTTACATGCATGGTAACAGAAAACAAA
Source organism: Chaetophractus vellerosus (assembly GCA_004027955.1). Taxonomy (NCBI): domain Eukaryota; kingdom Metazoa; phylum Chordata; class Mammalia; order Cingulata; family Chlamyphoridae; genus Chaetophractus; species Chaetophractus vellerosus. The sequence continues at coordinate 1,212 of PVKH010005968.1, forward strand.
TGCAGAACTGCCCGACCATTTCTTAAAGTGCAAAGTTCTCGTCCAACCACACTCATAGACCGAGTGTGGTGGAAGAAGACTCAAGGAGGCCTGATTCCTGGAAAAGGACTTGGCATAGCAGGATTTGGGACTGCTGTTTTCCTCTTCCTAATTTGTGTTCTTCATTTTTCACTGAGTGGGTTTCTGGGAATTGCCCCTGCTGAGAACGTCTAAATTAAAACAATTAGAGATTGTATTTACACCAGAATCCTAAAAAAAAATGACGCCCAGTGCCAACCATTATGACTCAATTTGGACCTGCCTACATGATTAATGGCAGGCCCTGGTATTCGCCCAGGGGACAAAGAATCCAAGAAAGACTCCCTGACCCTGATCTACCTTATACAGGAATTTATAATAATGATGATAATAGAATAGTGAATAAAGATGGAAGGTGGGTGAGATTTAATAGTTTGAGATTCCTTTAAAGATTGGCTAGATCAGGCCCCCTTTGTTGTATATTGTCAGTTCGAGAGAAAATAGATTTCCAATAAGTGCTACTTAAGTCAGATTTTTACAATAAGTATTTGAGATATAAGATTAGAAAAAAAATAGCTCGCTTGCAAAAACTTGCAAAAGCTTAAATAGATTTTCTGGTAGTATAAAATGTTACAAAGACTTAGCAACCACATGTCTAGTGCCTTTTAAGTTGACCCAAGTATAATAGTTGAGCCAGGTATAATTTAGTTTTATGTTTTAGAAAGACTGTTCTGTACCATGTTCTGAACTTGATAATTATTTGATAATCTGATCAGTTTCCTTTCTTACCACACACCATAGTGTGCTTGGCCTTTTGCCTATTTATGCAAGTAGTCTGCATAGAATTCAAAAAACCTTTAAGGCTTGCAAAACCTAAGGTATATAAAAGACCCTCACGTCCCTTAATAAAATGACCTCTATATATCCATTTAACCTGTGTGTGGTGTGATTCTTCACTGACTCCTTAGACCACCTTCAGCCCTGCTTCCCTCTGCCTTGGCTGGACCATGGCACAGAACCACCAGTTTTTCAAGTAACTCATTAGGTTTTGAAACCTGAGTCTCCAACTTCCATTCCCAGGAATTAGGTATAGGGAGTGACTTGACATGATTGTAACAAAGGCATCTGTGCAGCATTGAATACTACGAAGAAATTTGTTGGTTTTCCTAAATAAGGTATCTGACTCCTTAATAGAGCATTAGGTAAAACCATTGAATTCCCATTGACACTAAATGAAATCGATTTTATAGCCTGCAATTAACCATGACACTTGCACGGAATGGACAACTGGTGATCCTAGTGCATTCTCAATGGGTTAGGTAATAGCAGTGATTTTCCTTTGACCATAACTGAAAACAATGGCCTAGTCATGAATAAAACAATTAGCTTGTTAGGCTTTCAAAATGAATGCAGTTGTTGCCTTAACAAAGATTTTGGTAAAAGCAGTGATTTGCCGGGGTTTGTAATTGAAAACAAGGGCATAGCCATTAGATAGAGAAGTGACTAACTTGGTTTCTAACTCTGATGTTCCCATTGCGTTCACACAGTGTTAGGTAATAGCACTCATTTAGCGTTGACTGAAGCGAAAATATGAGTTCAGCAGCAAAACAGAGGAGTAAATTGCTTGCTTTCCAAAGGTGATGATCTTGTTGCAGTTATTAGCATAAGGTGAAACCAATCTCTAGACATTGATTCTATGTGAAAGGAGTTGCGCTGTTGTCAATTGAAGAAGTAACAGCCTTGGATTTCAAAACTGAAGATCCGGGCCGGCTCAATAGCCCAGTGGATAGGGCGCCGGCATACCACATGGGAGGCCCCTGGTTCGATTCCCGGGACCTCTCCTAGCGGGCAGACCGCCTTGAGAATGGCAAGCCGCCATGGGAGGGCCGGAGCTGCCGTGGGCAGGGCAAGAAGCTGCCACGGACATGGCAAGAGCCGCCACAGGCAGGGCAGGTCGCCCGCGGATGGAGTGCAGCCAGCCACCCACGAAATGAAAGCCGGCCGTGAACGGACGCAGAGACCGCCCACAAGTGGGGAAAGCCGCGCCTGCGCAGTGACCACTCTCGGCGTGTCGCCGCAGCGGGGGGGAAGGGGAGATATGTAATAAAATAAATAAATCTTTAAAAAAAAAACTGAAGATCCTGCTGTATTCTCTAAGCATTAGGTAAAAGCATTGATTTAACATGCATGTGAATGGAAAACAATTGCAGAACCACCAGTTTTTCAAGTGACATGATTGGGTTTGAAACCTGAGTCACCAACTTGATTTCCCAGGTTTTATGTATAAGAAGTGATTTGACATTGATTGTAACAGAATACAACTGTGCAGAATTGAACATAAGGAAGAAATCGGTTTTTATTCTTAGATAAGGCTTCTGGTTCCAAATAGAGCATTAGGTAAATCCACTGTCTTCAGTTGACACTAAGTGAATTCAAGGGTATAGCCTGAAATTAACCATGACACTTGCATGGCATGGAAAACTGGTCATATTGGTGAATTCACAAAGGGTTAGGTAATAGCAGTAATTTGCCTTTGACTGTAAATGAAAACAATTGCCTAGGTATGAATTAAACAATTACCTTGCTAGGCATTGAAAACGGGTGCAGCTGATTCATTCACAGAAGGTTAGGTAAAAGCAGTGATTTGCTAGTGATCGTATTTGAAAACAAGGGAATACCCTTGAGAGAGCGAATTAACTACCTTGGCTCCTAACTCTGATGTTCCTGGTGTGTTCACACAGTGTTAGGTAATAGCAGTCATTTAGCATTGACTGAAGTGAAAACAAGGGTTCAGCAGCCAAAATGCAGTAAGTTGCTTTCTCTCCAAAGCTGATGATCTTGTTGCAGTTATAGAGCATTAGGGAAAACCATCTCAAAACATTAATTCTATGTGAAAAGAGGTGCACTGGTATCAATTGAACAAGTAATGACCTTGGATTTCAAAACTGAAGATCCTGCTTTTTCCCCTAAGAGTTAGGTGAAAGCAGTGATTTCACTTGCACGGTAAAGGACAACAAGTGCAAAACCACCAGTTTTTCAAGTAACTCACTTGAATTTGAAACCTGAGTCTCCAACTTGCTTTCCCAGGTTTTAGGTATAAGGAGTGTTTTGACATTGATTTCAACAGAAAACAACTGTACAGCATTGAATACATGGAGGAAATTGTTTGGTTTTCCTAAATAAGGTATCTGGTTCCTTTATAGAGCATTATGTAAAACCACTGACTTCCCTTTGACACTAAGTGAATTCAAGGGTATAGCGTGCAATTAACCATGACACTTGAGGGGCAAGAAAACTGTTGCTCCTCGTGCATTCACAAAAGTTTGGGTAATAGCTTTGATTTGCCATTGACAGCAACTGAATACAATGGCCTAGGAATGAATTAAATAAGTAGCTTGCTATGCTATGAAAACTTATACAGCTGGTGCGTTCACTGACCTTGAGGTAAAAGCAGTGATTTGCCAGTTTTTGTAACCAAAAACAAGGGCATAGCGATGAGATAAAGTGGTAACTATCCTGGTTTCTAACTCTGATGGTCCTTGTGCCTTCACTCAGTGTTAGGTAATAGCAGTCATTTAGCATTAGCAAAGTCACAACAAGGTTTCAGCAGCCAAACAAAGCAGTAAATTGTTTGGTTTCCAAAGCTGATGATCTGGTTGCAGTTATAGAGCATTAGATGAAACTTATCTCTAGACATGGATTCTATGTGAAAAGCGGTGCAGTGGTATAAATTGAACAAGTAACAGCCTTGGTTATCAAAACTGAAGATCCTGCTGTATTCTCTTAGTGTTAGACAAAAGCAGTGTTTTCACATGCAATGTAACAGAAAACAATTGTAGAACCACCAGTTTGCAAAGATACTCACTTGGTTTTGAAACCTGAGTCTCCAAAATGCATTCTCAGGTATTAGGTATAAGGATTGGTTTGACATTGATTGTAACTGATTACAACTGTGCAGCATTGAATACAAGGAAGAAATTTCTTGGTTTTCCTAAATAAGTTATGTGGTTCCTTAATAGAGCATTAGGTAAAACTACTGACTTCCACTGACACTAAGTGAAATCAAGGGCATAGCATGCAATTAACCATGAACCTTGCATGGCATGGAAAACTGGTGATCCTGGTGAATTCACAAAGTATTATATAATAGCAGTGAATTGCCATTGACTGTAACTGAAAACAATCACCTAGGCATGTATTAAACCACTAGCTTGCTAGGCTTTGAAAACAGTTGCAGCTGCTGCATTCAGAGAACTCTATGTCAAAGCAGTGATTGCCCATCCTTGTAACTGAAAAAAAGGGCATATCTATGAGAGAGAGAAGTTAATAACTTCATTTCTAACACTGATGTTCCTTGTTGTTCACAGAGCATTGGGTAATAGCAGTAATTTAGGAATGACTGAAGTGAAAACAAGGGTTGAGCAGCCAAACAAAACAGTAAGTTGCTTGATTTCCAAAGCTGATGATCTTGTTGCAGGTATAGAGCATTAGGTGATACCAATTCCTAGACATTGATTCTATGAGAAAAGAGGTGCATTGGTATCACTGAACAAATAACAGCCTTGGATTTCAAAACTGGAGATACTGCTGTATTCTCCAAGTGCTAGGAAAAAGCAGTGATTTCACAGGCACGGTAATGGAAAACGAGTGCAGAACCACCAGTTTTTCAACTAACTCACTTGGTTTTGAATCCTGAGTCTCCAAATTGCATTCTCAGGTTTTATATATAAGGAGCATTTTGAAATTAATTGTAACAGAAAATAACTGTGCAGCATTGAATACAAGGAAGAATTTTTTTTTATTTTCCTAAATAAGTTTTCTGGTTCCTTAAGAGGGCATTAGGTAAATCCATTGACTTCTCATTGATAATAAGTGAATTCAAGGGTATAGCCTGCAATTAACCATGACACTTGCATGCCATGGAGAACTGGTGTTCCTGGTGAATTCACAATGGGTTAGGTAATAGCAGTGATTTGTCTTTGACTGCAAATGAAAACAGTGGCCTAGGCATGAATAAAGAAGTAGCTTGCTAGGCTTTGAAAATGGATGCAGCTGGTGCATTCACAGAGTGTTAGTCAAAAGCAGTCATTTGCAAGTGTTTGTAACTGAAAACAAGGGCATAGCCATGAAATAGATAAGTATCGAACTTGGCTTCTAACTCTGATGTTCATGGTGCATTCACACGGGGTTAGGTAATAGCAATCATTTAGCATTTACTGAAGTGGAAACAAGGGTTGAGCAGCCAAACAAAGCAGTAAATTGCTTTCTTTCCAAAGCTGATGATCTTGTTGCAGTTATAGAGCATAAGGATAAACCAATCTCTAGACATTGATTCTATGTGAAAACTGATGCAGTGGTATCAATTGAACAACTAACGTCTTGGATTTGAAAACTAAAGATCCTACTGCATTCTCTAAGAGTTTGGTAAAAGCAGTGATTTCACATGCACAGGAAATTGAAACAATTGCATCACCAGCATTTGTTCAAGTAACTCGCTCGGTTTTGAAACCTAAGTCTCTGACTTGCATTCCCAGGTTTTAGGTATAAGGAGTGAATTGACATGGTTTGTAACATAAAGAACTGTGCAGCATTGAATAAAAGGAAGAACTTAGTTGGTTTTTATAAATAAGGCATTTGTTTCCTTAATAGAATATGAGGTAAAACCACTGACTTCCCATTGAGAGTAAGTTTAGACAAAGGCATAGCCTGCAATTTACCATGACAATTGCATGGCATGGAACACTAGTGATCCTGGTGAATTCACAGAGGTTTAGGTAATAGCAGTGATTTATCAGTGACTGTAACTGAAAAGAAGAGCATAAGCATGAATTAAAAAGAAGCTTGCTAAGCTTTGAAAATGGATGCAGCTGGTGCATTCACAGAAGTTAGGTAAAAGCAGTTTTTTGCCAGTGTTTGTAACTGAAAACAAGTTTATAGACACATGATAGAGAATTAACTAACTTGGCTCATAACCCTGATGCTCCTGTTGTGTTCACACAGCATTAGGTAATAGCAGTCATTTAGCATTCACAGAAGTGAAAACAGGGTTCAGCAGCCAAATTAACTGTAAATTGCTTGCTTTCCAAAGATGATGATCTTGTTGCAGTTATAGAGAATTAGGTGGAAACAAATTCTAAATATTGATTCTATGTGAAAAGAGGTGCACTAGTATCAATTGAAGAAGTATCAGCCTTGGAATTCAAAACTGAAGATCCTCCTGTATTCTGTAATAATTAGGTTAAAGCAGTGATCTCACATGCATGGTAATGGAAAACAAGTGCAGAACCACCAGTTTTTCAAGTAACTCACGTGGCTTTGAAACCTGAGTCTCCAACTTGCATTCCCCGGTTTTAGGTATAAGGAGTGATTTGACATTGATTTTAACAGAAGACTACAGAGCAGCATTGAATACAAGGAAGAAATTTATTGGTTTTCCTGAATAAGGTATCTGGTTCCTTAATAGGGCTTTAGGTAGAACCACTGGCTTCCCATTGCCACTAAGTGAATTCAAGGGCATAGCCTGCAATTAACAATGACTCTTGTGTGGCATGGAATACTGGTGATCCTGCTGAATTCATAAAGAATTAGTTAGAGCAGTCATTTACCATTGTCTGTAACTGAAAACAGTGGCCTAGGCATGATAAAAAAGTAGCTTGCTAGGCTTTGAAAATGGATGCAGCTGATGCATTCACAGAGTGTTAGTTAAAAGCAGTGATTTGCCAGTGTTTCTAACTGAAAACAAGGGAATAGCCATTAGATACATAAGTAGCTAACTTCACTTCTAATTCTGATGTTCTTGGTGCATTCACACAGGGTTAGGTAGCAGCAATCATTTAGCATTGACTGAAGTGAAAACAAGGGTTCAGCAGCCAAACATAGCAGTAAATTGCTGCATTCCAAATGTGATGCTCTTGTTTCAGTTATAGAGCATAAGGGTAAACCAATCTTTAGACATTGATTCTATGTGAAAACAGATGCAGTGGTATCAGTTGAACAACTAACGGTCTTGGATTTGAAAACTGAAGATCCTGCTGCATTCTTTAAGTGTTGGGTAAAAGCAGCGATTTCACATGCACGGTAAAGGAAAACAATTTCAGAACCACCATTTGTTCAAGAAACTTGCTTGGTTTTGAAACTTAAGTCTCTGACTTGCATTCCCAGGTTTTAGGTATATGGAGTGAATTGACATTGATTGTAACAGAAAACAACTGTGCAGCATTGAGTACAAGGAAGGAAATAAGTTATCTGGTTTCTTAATAGAGCATTAGGTAAAACCACTGACTTCTCATTGACACTAAGTGAATTAATGGGCATAGTCTGCAATTACCATGACACCTGCATTGCACGGAAAAGTGGTGATCCTGGTGCATTCACAAAGTGTTATGTAATAACAGTGATTTTCCATTGACTGTATCTGAAAACAATGGCCTAGGCATGAATTAAACAATTAGCTTGCTAGGCCTAGAAAATGGATGCAGCTTGCTTTCCAAAGCTGATGATCTTGGTGCAGTTATGCAACATTAGGTGAGACCATCCCCTAGACATTGATTTTATGTGAAAAGAGGTGAAATTGCATGAATTGAACAGGTATCCACCTTGGATTTCAAAACTGAAGATCCTACTGTATTCTGTAGCTGTTGGGTAAAAGCATGCAGAGTAATGGAAAACAAGTGCAGAATCACCCATTTTTCAAGTAACTCTCTTGCTTTTGAAACCTGAGTCTCCAACTTGCATTCCCAGGTGTTAGTGATAATGAGTGATTTGAGATTGATTGTAACAGAGAACAACTGAGAAGCATTGAATACAACGAAGAAATTTGCTGGTTTTCCTAAATAATGTATCTGGTTCCTTAATAGAGCATTAGGTAAAACCACTGACTTCCCATTGACAATAAGTGAATTCAAGGCATAGCCACCAATTAACCATGACACCTGTGTGGAATGGAAAGCTGGTGATCTTGGTGCATCAACAAAGCTTTAGGTAATAGCAGTGATTTGCCATTGAATGTAAATGAAAACAATGCAATAGGCCTGAATTAAACAATTAGCTTGCTAGCATTTGAATATAAATGCAGCTGGTGCATTCACAGAGCATTAGGTAAAAGCAGTGATTTGCCAGTGTTTGTAACTGAAAAAAGGGGCATTGCCATATGATAATGAAGTAACTACCTTGGCTTCTAAGGCTGATTTTCCTTGTCCATTCACAAAGCATTAAGTAATAGCAGTTATTTAGCATTGACTAAAGTGAAAACAAGGATTCAGCAGTCAAACAAATCATTAAATTTCTTGCTTCCCAAAGGTGATGATCTTGTTGCAGTTATAGACAATTAGGTGAAACCAATCTCTAATCATTGTTTTGATATGAAAAGAGGTGCACTGGTATCAATTGAACAAGTAATGGCCTTGGATTTCAAAAAAGAAGTTCCTGATGTATTCTCTAAGCATTAGTTATAAGCAGTGATTTCACATGCATGGTAACAGAAAACAAGTGCAAAACCACCAGTTTTTCATGTAACTCGCTCGGTTTTGAAATCTGAATCTTCAATTTGCATTCTCTGGTTTTAATTATCAGGAATGATTTGACATTGGTTGTAACAGAAAACAACTGTGCAGCATGGAATAAAAGGAAGCAATTTGTTGATTTTCTTAAATAAGTTATCTGGTTCATTAATACAGCATTAGGTTAAACCACTGAATTCCCATTGACACTAAGTTAACTCAAGGGTATAGCCTGCAATCAACCATGACACTTGCGTGGCATGGAAAACTGGTGATCCTGGTGCACTTAGAAAGTGTTATGTATTAGCAGTGATTTGCCCTTGACTGTAAATGAAAACAATGGCTTAGGCATGAATTAAACTAGCAGCTTGCTATGCTTTGAACATGTATGCATGTGGTGCATTCACAGAGCATTAGGTAAAAGCAGTGATTTCACATCCATGGTAAAGGAAAACAACTGCAGAACAATCAGTTTTTCAAGTAACACACTTGGTTTTGAAACCTGAGTCTCCAACTTGCATTCCCAGGTTTTAGGTAGAAGGAGTGATTTGACATTGATTGTAACAGAAAACAACTGTGCAGCATTGAATATAAGGAAGAAATTTGTTGGTTTATCTAAATAAGGTATCTGGTTCCTTAAGAGAGCATTAGGAAAAACCACATACTTCCCATTGACACTAAGTGAATTCAAGGTCGTAGCCTGCAATTAACCATGACTCTTGTGTGGCATGGAAAAATGGTGACCTGGTGCATTCCCAAAGGGCTAGGTAATAGCAGTGATTTGCCATTGACTGTAACTGAAAACAATGGCCTAGGGATGAATAAAACAGGTAGATTTCCAAGCTTTGAAAATGGATGCTGGGGCCGGCTCGATAGCCCAGTGGATAGGGTGCTGGCATACCACATGGGAGGCCCCAGGTTCGATTCCCGGGGACCTCTCCTAGCGGGCAGACTGCCTTGAGAATGGCAAGCTGCCATGGGCGGGCTGGAGCCACCGTGGGCAGGGCAAGAAGCTGCCACGGACATGGCAAGAGCCGCCACGGGCAGGGTAGGTCACCTGCGGATGGAGTGCAGCCAGCCACCCGCGAACTGAAAGCCGGCTGTGAATGGATGCAGAGACCGCCCACAAGCTGGGAAAGCCACGCCTGTGCAGTGACCACTCTCGGCACATCACCGCAGCAGGGGGAAGGGGAGATATGTAATAAATAAATAAATCTTTAAAAAAAAAAAGAAAATGGATGCAACATGTGCATTCACAAGGCGTTAGGTAAAAGTGTTTGTAACTGAAAACAAGGGCATAGCCATGAGATACAGAGGTAACTAACTTGGATTCTAACTCTGATGTTCCTGGTGCATCCATACAGTATTAGGTAAAAGCAGTTATTTAGCATTGAATGAAGTCAATACAAAGGTTCAGCAGCCAAACAAAGCAGTAACTTGCTTGCTTTCCAAAGCTGATGATCTTGTTGCAGTTATAGAACATTAGGTGAAACCAAACTCTAGACATTGATTCTTTGAGAAAAGAGGTGCACTGGTATCAATTGAACAAGCAACAGCCTTGGAATTCAAAAGTGAAGATCCTGCTGAATTCTCTCAGGGTTAGGTAAAAGCAGTGATTTCACATGCACGGTAATGGAAAACAAGTGCAGAACCACCAGTTTGTCAAGTAACTCACTTGGTAGTGAATCTGGAGTCTCTAGCTTGCATTCTGTGGTTTTAGGTATAAGGAGAGATTTGACATGCAATGTAACAGAAAACAACTGTGGAGCATTGAATCCAAGGAATAAATTTGTTGGTTTTCCTAAATAAGGTATCTGGTTCATTAATAGAGCATTAGGTAAAACCAATGACTTCCCATTGACACTAAGTGAATTTCAGGGAATAGCCTGCAATTAACCATGACACTTGCATAGCTTGGAAAGCTGGTGATCCTGGTGAATTCACAAGGGTAGGTAAAGCAGTGAATTGCCATTGATTGTAACTTAAATCAATGGCCTAAGTATGAATTAAACAAGTAGATAGCTAGGCTTTGAAAACAGATGCACCTGGTGCATTCACAAAGCATTAAGTAAAAGCAGTGATATACCAGTGATTCTAACTGAAAACAAGGTCATAGCCATGAGATTGAGAAGCAACTAGTGTGGCTTCTAACTCTGATGTTCCTAGTGGGTTCACACAGCGTTAGTTAATAGCAGTCATTTAGCATTGACTGAAGTGAAAACAAGGGTTCAGTAGCCAAACAAAGCAGTAAATTGCTTGCTTCCAAAGCTAATGATCGTAATGGAGTTATAGAGCAATGAGTGAATCCAATCTCTAGACATTGATTCTATGTGAAAGAGCCATACTGGCTTCAATTGAACAAGTAAGGGCCTTGTAATTCAAAATAAAGGCCCTGATGTATTCTCTAAGCGTTAGCTAAAGGCAATGATTTCACATGCACGTTGATGGAAAGCAAGTGCAGAACCACCAGTTATTCAAGTAACTTGCTTGGTTTTGAAACCTGAGTCTCCAACTTGCATTCCCATGTTTTAGGTATCACGAGTGATTTGACATTGATTGTAACAGAAAACAACTGTGCAGCATTGAATACTAGGACAAATTTATTGGTTTTCCTAAAGAAGGTACCTGGTTCCTTAATAGAGCATTAGGTAAAACAATTGATTTCTCTTTGCCACTTATTGAATTCAAGGGCATAGCCTACAATTAACCATGACACTTGCATGGCATCAGAAACTGGTGATCCTTGTGAATTCCCAAATGGTTTGGTAATAGCAGTGATTTGCCATTGACTGTAAATGAAACTATGGCCTAGGCATGAATTAAACAGGTACCTTGCTAGGCCTTGAAAACGGATGTAGCTGGTGCATTCACAGAGCTTTAGGTAATTGTAGTGATTTGCCAGTGTTTGTAACTGAAAGCAAGGCAATAGCAATGAGATAGCAAGTAACTATCTTGGCTTCTAAGTCTGATATTCCTGGTGCTTTCACACAGTGTTAGGTAACAGCAGTCATTTAGCATTGATGGAACTGAAAACAAGGGATCAGCAACCAAACAAAGCAGTAAATTGCTTGCTTTCCAAAGCTGATGATGTTGTTGCAGTTATAGAGCATAAGGTGAAACAAATATCTAGACATTGATTGTATGAGAAAAGAGGTGCACTGGTATCAACTGAACAAGTAACAGCCTTGGATTTCAAAACTGAGGATCCTGGTGTATTCTCTAAGCATTAAGTAAAAGCAGTGATTTCATGTGTATGGTAATGAAAAACAAGTGCAGAACCCCCAGCTATTCAAGTCACTCACTTGGTTTTGAAACCTGAGTCTCAAACTTGCATTCCCAGAGTTTAGGTATAAAGAGTGATTTGACATTGATTGGAACAGAAAACAACTGTGCAGCATTGAATACAAGGAAGTAATTTGTTGGTATTCCTAAATAAAGTATCAGGTTCCTTTAGAGAGAATTATGTGAAACCAATGTCTTCACTTTGACACTAAGTGAATTCAATGGAATAGCCTGCAATTAACCATGAGAATTGCCTGGCATGGATAACTGTTGATCCTGGTGCATTCACAAAGGGTCAGGTAATAGCAGTGATTTGCCTTTGACTGCACCTGAAAATAATGGCCTAAGCATGAATTAAACAAGTAGCTTGCTATGCTATGAAAACATATAGAGCTGGTGCATTCACAGACCATGAGGTAAAAGCAGTGATTTGCCAGTGTTTGTAACTGAAACCAAGGGCATAGCCATGAGATAAAGAAGTAACTAACCTGGTTTCTAACTCTGATATTCCTTGTACCTTTACACAGCGTTAGGTAATAGCAGTCATTTAGCATTAGTGAAGTCAAAACAAGGTTGAAGCAGCCAAACAAAGCAATAAATTGCTTGCTTTCCAAAGCTGATGATCTGGTTGCAGTTATAGAGCATTAGGTGAAACTTATCTCTAGACATGGATTCTATGTGAAAAGAGGTGCACTGGTATCAATCAAACAAGTAATGGACTTGGGTTTCAAAACTGAAGATCCTGCTGTATTCTCTAATGGTCAGGTAAAAGCAGTGATTTCATGTGCACAGTAATGGAAAACAAGTGTAGAACCACCAGCTTTTCAAGTAACTCGCTTGGTTTTGAAACCTGAGGCTCCAACTTGCATTCTCAAGTTTTAGGTATAAGGAGTGATTTGACATTGATTGAAACAGAAAACAAATGTGCAACATTGAATACAAGGAAAAAAATTGTTGGTTTTCCTAATTAAGGTGTCTGGTTCCTTAACAGAGCCTTAGGTAAAACCACTGTCTTCCCATTGACCCAAATTGAATTCAAGGACATACCTACAATTAACCATGACACTTGATTGGCATGGAAAACTGTTGATCCTGGTGCATTCAGAAAGGGTTAGGTAATAGCAGTGATTTGCCATTGACTGCAAATGAAAACAATGCCCTAGGCATGAATTAAAAGGTAGCTTGCTAGGTTTTGTAAATGGATGCATCTGGTGCATTCACAGAGCGTTAGGTAAAATCAGTGATTTGCCAGTGTTTGTAACTTAAAAAAAGGGCTTAACTAGGAGAGAGAGAAGTAACTAATTGGCTCCTAACTCTGATGATCAAGGTGCATTCACACATCATTAGGTAATAGCAGTCATTTCACATTGACTGAAGTGAAAACAAGGGTTCAGCAGCCAAACAAAGCAGTAAATTGCTTGCTTTCCAAAGCTGATGATCTTGTTGCAGTTATAGATCTTTTAGTGAAACCAAACTCTAGATATTGCTTCCATGTGAAAGTGTTGCACAGGTATCAATTGAACAAGTAAGGTCCTAGGATTCCTAACTGAAGATCCTGCTGTATTCTCTAAGCGTTTGGTAAAAGCAGTAATTTCACAAGCACAGTAATGGAAATCAAGTACACAACCACCAGTTTTTCAAGTTATTCGACAGATTTTGAAATCTGAATCTCCAACTTGCTTTCCCAGGTTTTAGGTATAAGGATCGAGTTGACAATGATTGTAACAGAAAACAACTGTGCAGCATTGTATACAGGGAAGAAGTTTGTTGTTTTTCCTAAATATGGTATCTGGTTCCTTAATAGAGCATTAAGTAAAACCACTGACTTCCCATTGACACTAAGTGAATTCAAAGGCATAGCCTGCAATTAACCATGACACTTGCGTGGCATGGAAAACTTGTGATATTGGTGAATTCACAAAGGGTTAGGTAATAGCAGTGATTTGCCATTGATTGTAACTGAAAAAATGACCTAGGCATGAATTAAACAAGTAGCTTGCAGATATAGAGTATTAGGTGAAACCAATCTCTAGACATTGATTCTATGTGAAAGAAGGGCACTGATATCAATTGAACAAGTAATGGACTTGGATTTCAAAACTGAAGATACTGCAGTATTCTCTAAGCATTAGGTAAAAAAAGTGATTTCACATGAACAGTAATGGAAAATATGTGAAGAACCACCAGATTTTCAAGTAAGTTGCTTCGTTTTGAAAGCTGAGTCTCCAACTTGCATTCCCAGATTTTAGGTATAAGGAGTGGTTTGACATTGGTTGTAACATAAAACAACAGTGCAGCATTGAATACAAGGAAGAAATTTGTTGGTTTTCTAAATATTATATCTGGTTGCTTAATAGAGCATTAGCTGAAACCACTGATTTCCATTGGCATGAAATGAATTTGAGGGAATAGCTTGAAATTAACCATGACACTTGTGTGGCATGGAAAACTGGTGATCTTGGTGAATACATAAATGGTTAAGTAATAACAGGGATTTGCCATTGACTGTAACTGAAAACAATGGCCTAGGCATGAATTAAAGAAGTACCTTGCTAGGCTTAGAAAATGGCTGCATCAGGTGCATTCAGTGAGCTTTAGGTAATAACAGTGATTTGCCAGTGTTTGTAAGTGATAACAAGGGCATAGCCATGAGATAGAGAAGTAACTTACTTGGCTTCTAACTCTGATGTTCCTGGTGTGTTCACACGGGGTTAGTTAATAGCAGTCATTTACCACTGACTGAAGTGAAAACAAGTGTTCAGCAGACAAACAAAGCAGTAAATTCCTTGCTTCCCAAAGTGGATGATTTTGTTGCAGTTAGGGAGCATTAGGTGAAACAGATCTCTAGACATTGATATTATGTGAAAAGAGGTGAACTGGTATCAATTGAGCAAGTAACAGCCTTGGATTTCAAAACTGATGATTCTGCTTTCTTCTCTAAGTGTTAGATAAAAGCAGTTATTTCACATGCACAGTAATGGAAAACAAGTGCAGAATCACAATTTTATCAAGTAACTCACTTCGTTTTGACACCTGAGTCTACAACTTGCATTCCTCAGTTTTATGTATAAGGAGTTATTTGACATTGATTGTAATAGAAGACAAATATGCAGCATTGAATAAGAGGAAGAAATTTGTTGGTTTTCCTAAACAAGTTATTTGGTTGCTTTAAATGGCATTAGGTAAAACATTTGGCTTCCCATTATCACTAAGTGAATTCAAGGGCATAGACTGCAATTAACCATAACACAGGCATGGCATGGGAATCTGGTGATCCTGGTGAGTTCACAAAGGGTTATGAAATAGCAGTGATTTACCATTGACTGCCACTGAAAACAATGTCCTAGGAATGAACTAAACAAATAATTTGCTAGGCTTTGGAAATGGATGCAGTTGTTGCATTCACAGAGTGATAGGTAAAAGGGTTGATTTGCCAGTGTTTGTAACTGAAACCAAGGGCATAGCCATGAGATACAGAAGTAATTAACTTGGTTCTACATCTGATATTCCTGGTGGGTTAGGTAATAGCAATGATTTGCCATTGACTGTAACTGAAAACAATGGCCTAGGTATGAATTAAAGAAATAGCTTCATAGGCTTTGAAAATGGGTGCAGGGGCAGGCTCGATAGCCCAGTGGATAGGGTGCTGGCATACCACATGGGAGGCCCTGGGTTTGATTCCCAGGGACCTCTCCTAGCGGGCAGACCACCTTGAGAATGGCAAGCCACCATGGGTGGGCCGCAGCCACTGTGGGCAGGGCAAGAAGCTGCCACAGACAGGACAAGAGCCACCACGGGCAGGGCAGGTCACCCGTGGATGGAGCACAGCCAGCCACCCACAAACTGAAAGCCAGCCATGAACAGACACAGAAGACCGCCCACAAGCAGGGAAAGCTGCACCTGCACAGTGACCACTCTCGGCACGTTGCTGCAGTGGGGGGAAGGGGAGATATGTAATAAAATAAATAAATCTTAAAAAAAAGAGAAAGAAAATAGATGCAGTTGGTGCATTCACAGAGCGTTAGGTAAAAGCAGTGCTTTGCCATTGTTTGTAATTGAAAACAAGGGCACAGCCATGAGATAGAGAAGTAAATAAATTGGCTTCTACCTCTGATGTTCCTGGTGCGTTCACACAGCATTAGGAAATAGCAGTCATTTAGCCTTGACTGAAGTGAAAACAAGGGTACAGCAGCAAAAAAAAATCAGTAAATTCCTTGCTTTCCAAATCTGATGATCTTGTTGCAATTATAGAGCATTAGGTGAAAACCCTCTCTAGACATTGATTCTATGTGAAAAGAGGTGCTCTGGTATCAATTGAACAAGTAACAGCCTTTGATTTCAAAACTGAAGATTCTGCTCTATTTTCTAAGCATTGGATAAAGCAATGATTTCACATGCATGGTAATGGAAAACAGGTGCAGAACGACCAGTTATTCAAGTAACTCACTTGGTTTTGCAACCTGAGTCTCCAACTTGCGTTCCCTGGGTTTAGGTATAAGGAGTGATTTGACATTGATTGTGACAGAAAACAAAAGTGCAACAATGCATACAAGGAATAAACTTGTTGGTTTTCCTAAATAAGATATCTGGTTCCTTAATAGAGTGTTAGGTAAAACACTGACTTCCCATTGACAGTATGTGAATTCAAGTGCATAGCTGACAATTAACCAAGACCCTTGTGTGGCATGGAAAACTGGTGGTATTGGTGAATTCACAAAGGGTTAAGTAATAGCAGTGATTTGCCATTGACTGTAAATGAAAACAATGGCCTAGGCATGAAACAAACAAGTAGTTTCCTAGGTTTTGAAAAGAGATGCAGCTGGTACCTTCACAGAGCATTAGTTAAGAGCAGTGATTTGCCAGTGTTTTTAGCTGAAAACAAGGGCATAGCCAGGAGAGAGAGAAGTAACTAATTGGTTCCTAACTCTGATGATCCAGGTGCATTCACACATTTTTAGGTAATTTCAGTCATTTAGCATTGACTAAGGTGAAAATAAGGGTTCAACAGCCAAAGAAAGCAGTAAATTCCTTTCTTTCCAAGCTGATAATCTTGTTGCCATTATAAATCATAAGGTTAAACCAATCTCTAGGCACTGATTCTATGTGAATATAGGTGCACTGGCATCAACTGAACAAGTAACCGCTTTGGGTTTCAATGCTGAAGATACGGCTTTATTCTCTAAGCGCTGGGTAAAAGCAGTGATTTCACATGCACAGTAACAGAAAACAAGTGCAGGACCACCAGTTTTTCAAGTTACTCACTTGGTTTTGAAACCTGAGTCTCTAACTTGCATTCCCAGGTTTTAGTTAAAGGGAGTGATTTGAAATTGATTATAACAGAAAACAACTGTGCGTCTTTGAATAGAAGGAAGAAATTTGTTGGTTTTCCTAAATAAGGTATCTAGTTCTTTAATAGAGCATGAGGTAAAACCAACGAATTCCCATTGACACTAAGTGAATTCAAGGGCATAGTGTGCAATTAACCATGACACAAGTGTGGCAGGAAAACTGGTGCTCCTGGTGCATTCACAAAGGGTTAGGTAATAGCAGTGATTTGCCATTGACTGCAATTGAAAACAATGGCCTAGGAATGAATTAAACAAGTATCTTGTGAGGCTTTGAAAATGGATGCGCCTCGTGCATTCACAGATCATTAGGTAAAAGCAGTGATTTCAAATGCAAGGTAACAGAAAACAAGTGCAGAACCACCAGTTTTTCAAGTAACTCGCTTGGTTTTGAAACCTGAGTCGCCAACTACCATTCCAGTGTTTGAGGTATAAGGAGTGATTTGACATGGATTTTAACAGAAAAAACTGTGCTGCATTGAATATAAGGAAGAAATTTGTTGGTTTTCCTAAATGAGGCATCTGGTTGCTTAATAGAGCATTAGCTGAAACCACTGATTTCCCATTGACACGAAGTGAATTTGAGGGCATAGCTTGCAATTAACCATGACACTTGCGAGGCCTGGAAAACTGGTGATCCTGGTGAATTCATAAAGTGTTAGGTAATTGCAGTGATTTGCCATTGACTGTAACTGAAAACAATGGCCTAGGCATGAATTAAAGAAGTAGCTTGCTAGGCTTAGAAGATGGCTGCAGCTGGTGCATTCACTGAGTATTAGGTAAATACAGTGATTTGCCAGTGTTTATAACTGATAACAAAGGCATAGCCATGAGATAGAGAAGTAAGTAACGTGGCTTCTAACTCTGATGTGCCTGGTGCATTCACACAGAGTTAGGTAATACCAGTCATTTAGCATTGAGTGAAGTGAAAACAAGGGTTCAGCAGCCAAACAAAGCAGTAAATTCCTTGCTTCCCAGAGCTGATGACCTTGTTGCAGTTAGGGAGCATTAGGTGAAAGTGATATTTAGACATTGATATTATGTGAAAAGAGGTGCAATGGCAACAATTGAACAATTAACGGCCTTGGATTTCAAAACTGAAGATTCTGCTTTATGCTCTAAGCGTTAGGTAAAAGCAGTGATTTCACATGTATGGTTATGGAAAACAAAGTGCAGAACCAACAGTTTTTCAAGTAACTAGCTTGTTTTAGAAACCTGAGCCTCCAACATGCATTCCCAGGTTTTAGGTAAAAGGAGTGATTTGACATTGATTGTAAGAGAAAACAATTATGCAGCATGGAATACAAGGAAAAAATTTGTAGGCTTTCCTAAATAAGGTATCTGGTTCCTTAATAGAGCATTAGGGAAAACCAATGACTTCCCATTGACGCTAAGTGAATTCAAGGGCATAACCTGCAATAAACCTAGTCACTAGTGTGAAATTGAAAACTGGAGTTCCAGGTGAAATAACAAAGTGTTAGGTAATAGCAGCGATTTGCCTTTGACGGTAACTGAAAACAATGGCCTAGGCATGAATTAAACAAGTAGCTTGCTAGGCTTTGAAATGGATGAACTGGTGAATTCACAGAGCATTAGTTAAAAGCAGTGCTTTGCCATTGTTTGTAACTGAAAACAATTGCATAGCCATGACATAGAGAAGTAACTAACTTGGCTTCTTACTCTGATATTCCTGCTGCAATCATACAGTGTTAGGTAATAGCAGTCATTTAGGATTGACTTAAGTGAAAACAAGGGTTGAGCAGCCAAACAAAAGAGTAGGATGGTTGCTTTCCAAAGTTGATGATCTTGTTGCAGTTATAGAGCATTAGGTGAAACCAATCTCTAGACATTGATTCTCTGAAAAAAGAGGTGCACTGGTATCCACTGAACAAGTAATGGCCTTGGTTTTCAAAACTGAAGCTACTGCTGTATTTTCTAAGCACTAGAAAAAAGCAGTGATTTCACAGGCACGGTGTAATGGTTTCAGAGTTTTATTTAATTGTGAATTCCAAAAATATAAATTGGATTATTCTTGTGATCTGGTCTGTTCATCTGGGCATGATTGGGTTAGGATAAGGGCATTAACTGGGCCCCACCCCTTGGTGGGTGTGGTCTCAAGTATAAAGGCTAGGCAGCAGATCTTAGGTGCGGAGATTTAGAAAAACAGAATTGGAGAAGGAGATTTAAGAAGCAGTACTGATGCTGGAGTGAGCTGTTGGACCGATAGTCTACAGCTGGCCTTGTGGAGAGGTGCAAAGCATAGAAAGTCTCATGGTCTACAGCTGAACTTGTGAAGGAAACAGAAGCTAAGCCTGGAGCAAAACACAGCCCCGGGAACAAAGGAATCCAGAAGCCTGAACCCTGGAGACATCGGCAGACATCTTGCTCCAACACGTGGACTTTGGTATGGGAAGAAATTTATGCTTTGTGGCCTGGTAACTGTAAGCTTCTACCCCAAATAAATACCCTTTATAAAGACCAACCAATCTTTGGTATATTCAAAAGGCACGCCTGTGGCTGACCAAAACAGAATTGGTACCGAGGTGTGGGGTGAGTGCTTTTTGCTATTACCAAAATGTTGGAATGGTTTTGTAAGGGTTATTTTTTGGAGAAGCTATGAAATGCTTAATGGAAAAGGCCTGGACTACTTTAATGAGACTGTTGATAGTAATATAGATGCTAGAGACTTTCTGTGATGCCTTAGAAGTAAATGAAGAAACTATTATTGGAAACTGGAGGAAAGGTGATGCATGTTTTAAAGTTGCAGAGAACTTAGCAAGATTAACTCCTGGTGCAATAGGGAAGATAGAATTTGAAAATGGTGAACCTGAGCATTTAGCTGAAGTATTTTCCAAAGTAAACCCAAAGAATGTGGCTTGGCTTCTCCTTGTAGCTTATAGCAAAATGCTAGATGAAAGAAATATACTAAGGACTGATCTTTTGGGGACAAAGAAAACAGAAACTGATTCCAGAACTTCCAACTTTGTGGAAATGAAGTGCCTAATTCAAAGTGCCCCATTTGAACATTTAGCTAAACCTGGAAATTGTAAATCAGAATTGAAGATGGAGTTATCTAGGAAAGACTTGTGGAAAGTCTTACTGTCTGATGGCTTGGACCCCTGCTTCCTGCATGCTAAACCAACAAAGTTTTTGA
>PVKH010005969.1:0-21509 GCA_004027955.1 Chaetophractus vellerosus
GAGAGTGGTCACTGCGCAGGCGTGGCTTTCCCCGCTTGTGGGCGGCCTCTGCGTCCGTTCACAGCCGGCTTTCAGTTCGCGGGTGGCTGGCTGCGCTCCATTCGCGGGCGACCTGCCCTGCCCATGGTGGCTTTTGCCCTGTCCGTGGCAGCTTCCCGCCCTACCCACGGCGGCTCTGGCCCGCCCATGTCGGCTTGCCATTCTCAAGGCGGTCTACCCGCTAGGAGAGGTCCCCGGGAATCGAACCCGGGGCCTCCCATGTGGTACACCAGCGCCCTATCCACTGGGCTATCGAGCCGGCCCCCATTTTTGGTTCTTTCTTTAATTGGTACCTCATATTCAAGTAGCGCCAAATTGACAGTTTTTCAAAATCACTCCATTCACTTTCACCTTTTCATTCTTATTAACACTATCCTAATCAGACTCTTATCATTATATGTCAAGATAGCATGACAGGCTACTAACTGATCCCCTTGTCTATAATCTGCTTCAACTGCAATTTATTTTGCACATTGTTGATGGATTTATCTTTCCTACTTCCCTTTTAATCATATTGCCTCTTGTGAAAAAAAAATCTCCAAATTCTTCTATTTCATTATAAACTAATTTTTGGGTGCTCTAGTGCATTAAAAATATGGAAAAATTTAAACATACAAAAAAGTAGTCTGAATGGTATCATAAACCCCCATATTTCTGTTACTAAACTCCAACAATTATCAACTCATATATAACTCATAAATCTCTATTCCTACCCACTTCCCCTTGCCCAAAAACTTGAATTAAAATCCAGACATAATATTTTTTCATCAATATATATCACTAGAAGACTTTTTTTAAAAAAAGTACATCCCAGTTATCAGACCCAAAAGAAAAGTTGAGAATAATTTCTCAATATCTAGTCAAAAATCCAGTCGGAGTTCAAAATTGTCTCATAAATTGTGAATATATATATTCAAATACATGTATTTCAAGTAAAATTATATATCCCAATTCAAAGAAGCAAACTATAAATTCTATTTATATTTTGTTTGGATCAGTATTCAAATAAAGCCTATACCTTGTGATAGGTTGATGTGTTTTTTAATCTATCGACTACATCCATGTCACTTTCTCTTTTTACCTTTCAGTTTATTTGCTTAAGAAATCAGATTTTTTGTTTTGTAGGATGACAGATGCCACAGAGATTTTATTTATTATTTTTGGCCATTTTACATTATATAAAAGGCTTTACTTAATTTTGTATGTATTTTATTTGAATAGTTTGTTTTAAAACCCTTTGTTCTATTTTTGTTGTTAGTATAGTTTAGTACTTTTTATTTTATCTTAAGTATCAGGAATCAAAAGTATATGAACAACTTTTAAAAGCATTCACTTAAATTCAACAAATCTGAATTGAGGTATTTCTATGTTCTATCCAGACAACTGCCAATCAGTCTCTGGTCGTCAGTCATCATTTGAGATTTTCTGATTCACCATTTTTTTGTTTTGTTTTGTTTTCATTCACCTTTTGAATTTGATGAAATGTCATTTCCATGCCTGGGAACTATTGTCCCCTTTGTTCCTCAGTCTGTTCCCCCTGTGGAGCCTCCCATATCCTATTCCACCTTGACCACTCGTGGAATACATCCCCTTTAGACCTGCTGACTCCTTTGAATGAGCCTTATCCAAAGAGAGTCTGATCTAGGAAGTCTGTAAAATTTCCTTCTGCAGAAATTAACTTACTAGATTATACCTTCCCCTTTGAAAAGCTAGGCCTTCTACAAACCTCACGGAAGTTAGAATAGTAGAATTATAAAGGTCTAGAATTCAAAAGGCAAATAGCTTTACTTTTTATAACCCTTAAATGAAACAGACCTTCTGATGCTAAAAATTCCCTGTAAGAATGTGACAGACTGGGAGAGTAAATGCAAAAGCACTGAACTATGGAGTCTCGTTTTGGACTTTGACATAATTTCCACAGCATGTGCTTTTCAAAAGCACATTCTCTCACTTCACAAGATTTAAGCTATTTATGTGATTTTGTTTTTTTTCATGAAAGCTACCTTGATCCTGGTAGCTTATTAATTACTTGGCTTCTACAATGGGAATGTGTTTCTCTGTATCCTGGCCAGCTTCCTGGTAGGAGTGATCTGTGTCTCAAAGCATATCCCTCCTATTTAGGAGCACACAGATTCTTCAGATGTCTGCTTCTAATTTGAATGTCTTTGGAAATTTATGTATTCCTTCCTCCTATTCTCTAACTTCTTTCTGAGAGATTCCTGGCAATGATTGTGCTGAAGGCTCATCTGCATAAAATGTGGACTAGGAAATTGGTTGACATAGGTCATCTCTCTTGTATCAGCCTGACTCAAAGGGGGAAACGCCTGGACAAATAAATTATATTCATAACCTCATATAGAGAAGTGACAGCCAATTGAGCCTGTCTGGGTCAATTCCAATTTTATTATTAATTAAAAGGGCAGAATATATAATTTAATTATGCCTTTTTTTTAACTTATTTTCACCCTTGCTGTGAAAATGATCAGTGCATAATTAGTATGTGTCAATCTTAAATACATTGTATACATAGCTGAGCTGGAGAGATCAGGGATTTTAGGATGCCTCTGTGAGTCCATAAATCACCTTTTGAAATTCAAAAAGTGTTCTGCACATTCTTCAAACCAGCTTTTTGGATTGTTTCCCCATTAAACCTATGCCACTGAATAACAGCCTGAAATGTATCCTGGTTGCTGTTTTCCAGAAAAACAGAAAGTCTAAGTGTCAGATATCTGGGTAAATCTGCCAGGAAGTAAATAAGAAAACTTTGGGAAAATTAATATGATAGTAATTCCATAAGAACCCCTGAGAAGACAGGGTTCCATCAGGCTGAATATATTTATTTTTATATGTAATTATTTTTAAAAGGCTTATAGTTCATTATTGGCCATGGAGAGGTAGACTCAAAGAGAGTTAAGGCACAGCTAGCTCACCAGTGACAAAACTGGAATAAGAATTCTATCTATTAATCTCATGCTTTTTACACTATATTCAAGTTGTTCATTGTCACAGATCACTAAGATATGGAGCTTTAAAGAATTATTGTTGTTGTATGGTCAAATTGAATGGGATTGTCTGAGATAATGCTTTTCCCAAGATTCTTTCAAGGAGTCTAATAAGTCAAATATTTTTATAATACTGAGGCTTTTTTCCCTTCCCTTTTCCACTATGATGTATTTGCGATAGTGGCTAAAACTGTGGATGCCTTAGCATGAGTTGAGGCAGGGCACCAAACAGTACCTAGTAGTTATACTCTCCACGGCCTCTGTACTCACAGGAAAAAAAGCATAAAACAAATGCTAGATTCACATAAGAATATCCTTGATGAAGGAATAAAAATTAGTAATTTTATTAAATCTCTATCTGTAAGTACACATATTTTTAATATTCTGTGTGACAAAATGGGAAGAATGCATAAAAGGCTTGGGCTGTATTCCAAAGTGCAATGGTTGTGTTGACAAAAACCATGCATGCAATTGTTCAAATTGTGAGCTGAATTAGCTGCTTATTTCATGAAACATTATTTTTACCTGAAAAAAAAACAAAAAAAAACAACAATTCCACTTTTCTTTTTTTTTTTTGAGCTACCAAGGGCTGGGGATTGAACCTGGGACCTCGTATGTGGGAAGTCAATGCTCAACCACTGAGCGGCAACCCTGAGTTGGCTTTTTTGTTTGTTTTGCTTATTGCTTGTTTGTTTGTTTTAGGAGGAACCTGGAACAGAACCTGGAACCTCTCATGTGAGGAGCAAGCACTCAACCACTTGACCACATCCGCTCCCTCTCTGTTTTTTTAAATTGAAAATATAACTATTTCTTTTAAAATATGCTTTTTATGCTAACATAGTGGTTTTATCAGTGTTACCTTTGAATGAATACTTAACTCTTTAAAAAATTCGCAGTTTTAATTTCTACATGGCAAATAGCCCACATGTACAAATGCTTTTTGGGGTCCTCAATAATTATCAGAAATGTCAAAGGGTCCTGAAATCAAAAAGGTTGAGAAGCACGGTTCCAGGGTAACATTTCCAGAATAAACTCTCTTTAGCTGTGGAGCACCTAGTATCTTCAAAGGTATTGTTAAATTTCTGTGATTTGAAGTTTCTGCCATTTTAAGATCTGAGCTTTTTACACGACAATAGGCCAAGGAAAAATGGAGGTCTCACCCTAGAGGCCTTTTAGGAGCTATCTGCAGTGCATTTCAATGGGTGAGCTGAGTGGAAGCAATATTCATTCTTTCATTCATTTAAAAAAAAAAAACATTAATTGAGTACTTGCACTGTGCAAAATATAGTGGTAGTAGGTATGGAGGGTACACAGCGATTCATCTTTAGAGGCATTAGATTGTAATCACCATGAAGCAAGAACCTTGCATTTTCTACCATTGGAGGCAGTTGGTGAGTCAGAGACATCTGTTGAAATCTACATCAGTCATAATTGTATCTCCTTACTTACCCTCTCTGAGCTTTTTTCATTTGTAATGTGGGAAAAAAATACTATTTTGGGTTATTTTGATGGTCAGAAACTCTATGATGTAAAGTGTTTTAATAGTGTTCTGGAATTCTGTAGCTAGGCTGCATAGAGGACTTTATTTTATAGCTATTTGTTAACTCAAGAAGCATAGAAACAAATCCATCTTAGAATGGGAAATTCTATATGTCATATAAAAATAGTCTTGGAAACAAAGTGAGTTTAATTCAATAAAGCAAAATTAATTTTTAATTAACTGGAATTATTAATTCTGTTAATAATTAATAGAATTATTTTTACTATTGTCTGTCAGAATTAATTCATTTTTAAAAGGAGAATTGATTTCAATAAAAAACTATGAATTTGAATAGCTATTAGGTTTGTTGCACTAAGTTCTGTTAAACATAATCAGAATTATGTTTTAGTATAGTCATTTATTACCTATTATACTTCTCTTATTATTATATATATAATCTGTAGTTATTTTTGTCAATTTCCTGTTAATGTACTTTTATTATTCTATAGTATAGGGAAAATCATATTGATTGAAATTCTATTGAATACTAAAAATTCATATGAATAAAGTCAAGTAAGATAAAAGATTTCAATGACAATATTCCAAGATGTAAATAAACATGCTTTTAAACTTATTTATAATCCCATTAATGTAAATTGTTAAAAATCATTAAAAATGGTGTTTTACTTTATTGAAGAAAAGTATTTTTTAATATTATTTATATGAACGTTGTTTTGCTCCAGTTTTAAATTTATTACTTAATATAAGTTTATTCTAAAAATTATAATTTCATAAAGTGTGAATATTATTGTTTTTCTGACTATAGCCTACTCTTTATAGATCTTTAAGGAAGGTAGGTGTTCCTTTGGCAGAGGATGTTTTCATGTAGCTCTGCTTGTGCGAATTATAGAACATGAATTTTCTTTCTCTAAAAATAGATCGTCACTTGCCTAGTGCCTCTCTCCAGAGCCTTTCTGTAGCAGAGTGCTGTTTGGCATCTGGTAGTTATTTAGAGGTGCAGCGCGTGGATTCTAAACATTGCATCTATAGAAATGGAGCCAAATATATTATAGCATTAACATATTTTTATGTGTACATAAAGAAATATTGCTGTCTTTAATGTCTTTATGCATGATTCAGTAATGTGAGAGAATTAGAGATTCTGCCTTGAATGGTACACATTGATATTTATTTTTCATGTGGAATTCTATAGGATAGGTGGTGTAGAACAACGATTAGTGTTCAAAGGCAGAAGTACAAGGGAGGCTTGGGAGGAGAAGCCCATTGCTAGAGGTATATGTTGCAGATTATTTTTTATGTTTTTCATCATTCATCAGCTGCTCTGCTGGTCACATTTGCATGCATACTAAATTAACAGGAACCTGTTGCCATGGCAGCACGGTACAAAAATGAAATTCATTATTTTATCAGGCTAGAATTCCCAAATGATACAGATGCAGGTGGGTGAGAACGCTGTGGGTCTCTGCTTTGTCTGGCTGCCTATTACCTAGGAGCTGGGTCTGCACTAACACACTCAGTATCCTGGGGATGATGGCATTTGTCTCATGGGTGCAACTCTAAATCCACTGATAGCATGACAACCACACACTGATTTACATAAAGAGACAAATTCACATAGGAGGATTTTCCAGTGAGCATTCTTAACTGATAGATAAACCCACATGTCTTTGTATCTCTGTGTCTCTAATCCGGGGCCTTAAAGAGGTGTAGGAAAATAAATGTAGAAAAATAGAAAAGGTCATCTATTTTAATTAAAATAATTGAACCAGGAAAATGTTTGGATAAAGGGAATTCCTGATTTATATTAGAAAAGCTTCCTCATTTAACTCTAGCTTTTCTCTTATTTTGCCTTGGTTCACTTCAGTTTTCTTCTTACAACTTATTTTTACCTGAAACTCTGCTCCTTTGCCTCCTACTTTTCTTCTAGCTCTCCATGAGGAAATGATAATGAAACTTGCAGAAAAATCGGAATTTTCCCCTTACAGATGCAATACTCTTATTCACCTTTAGCGCTATCTGTCCTTTACTCTCGACAATGTTGTCTTGTACTGTGCTACTCAAAGTGTAATCCAAGGTTGGCCCATGATATGTAAGCATTTAGAAATTTTGACAGCAATTTAGCAGAAAAAAATTTTGTTGAATCTAATAAAATATTGGGCTGATATTTTGTTTTTCTAAATTTTGTTCTCTAATTTTTTTTATTAGAGAAGTTGTGGGTTTATAGAACAATCATGAATGAAATACAGGATTCCCATATGCTAGCCTATTATTAACACTTTGTATTGGTGTGGCACATTTGTTACAATCAATAAAAGCACATTTTTCATGATTGTACTATTAACTATAGACCATGGTTTAATTTAGGATTCTGCTTGTCAAGTGCAGTTTCATGGGATTAAAAAAAAAATTATTCTGTTACCATATATGCAACTGAACATTGCCCCTTTTAACCACATTCACATACACATTTCAGTGCTGTTAATTACGTTTACAATGTTGTGCTACAATCACCACCATCTGTTACCATCCTTTTCAAATAGGTGTTCTATACATATTATGCCTTTATCCCCCATTCCGCATCCCCACACCATCCCCTGGTAAGCTATATTCTAGATTCTGACTCTATGAATTTGCTTATTCTAATAACTGTTTCTTGTCAATGAGATCATACAATATTTATCTTTTGTGTTTGGCTTATTTCATTCAACTGATGTCTTCAAGATTCATCCATGTGATTGCATGTATCATAACTTCACTCCGTTTTATGGCTGAATAATATTCCATCATGTGTATATATACCACATTTACTTATCCAATCATCAGTTGATGGACACTTAGGTTGCTTCCACAATTTTTAATTATATTTTAGAAAATTAACAGTCCACATAGATTTTGGGGGAAAGAAAAATCAACAAAGAACTAGTTCTTCACTACAGACAGTTGGAGAAGTACTGGTCTATATACTGGTAAAAACTCCCTATCTAAACATGACTTTCGATTCCTACCTCCATGCCTTTGTCTGTTATATCTGTCTCTTAAAACCCAATTGCAAGCTGCCACGGACAGGGCAAAGCTGCCACAGGCAGGGCAGGTCTTCCGCGAGTGGAGTGCAGCCAGCCACCCGCGAACTGAAGCAGAGCTGGCGGTGAATGGAAGCAGAAGCCGCCCACAAGCGGGGCAAAGCCGCCTGCGCGGTGACTGGTCTCGGCGCATCGCTGCAACGGGGGGAGACAAAGCAGACAGAGAGGAACACAGGAATGGACACACAGCAAGAGCAAGCAGAAAGGGGGGGAGATGTAATAATAATAATAATAATAAAAAAAAACAATTGCAGCGGCTGGATAGCTCAGTGGATAAGAGCGCCGGTATACCACATGGGAGGCCCCAGGTTTGGTTCCCGGGGACCTCTCCGAGTGGGCAGACGGCCTTGGGAAAGGCAAGCTGCCATGGGCGGGCAGAGCGGCCGTGGGCAAGGCAAAAAAAAAAGCCACCACGGACAGGGTGGAGCCTCCACAGGATTGGCAAGTCACCCGTGAAACACGGAGCTGTTGCCGAAGTCCCCCAAACTTGGAACTCTGCTGCCCGCAAAACATGGAGCGGAGCCATCCGTGAAAGGGAATGGAGTCACCCATGAATGGAGCAAGCCGCCTGCGCGGAGGGCCCACTCGGCGCGTGGCTGCAAAGATGGGGGTAGACGAGAAGCTGACATAGAAGAACACAGAAGAATGGACACACAGCGGGAGCAAGCAGAAAGGGGGGGGGGATATGTAACCAAAAAAAAAACAAAACCCAATACCCTCTCCTTCGTGAATTTCCCCCTGAATGCACACATTGAAATGCTTTCTACGTTTGCTGAAACCTTATGATCAGTATTTATTAAGTGCAGTATTGTTTTACAGTCTATACAAATGCCTCTTCTTTTTTGCTGTACATTTTTGGGGTTATACCTGAGTGATGCAATCAGAATGGATAAGAACACGAATATTGAAATCATAGACACTTGGAATGGAATCCTGAATCCTGTCATTTAGAGGTGAGGGTCCTTGTGAAGGTCAACTAATTTTTGCATCTCAGTTTCCTCCTTTTTCAAATGGGTTTAATGATAATATGCATTTCTTAAGGTTGCTGTGAGGACGGTATGAAATAATACATGTAAAGCATTAAATGTACAGTTATTGGCACATGCTAAACACTCAACAAATAACAACTAATTGTTTTCCATGATTAGCATTAGCAGCACTCATATTTTTTATTGCTTTTGTTCAGAAGTTGTCTGAAATTGCTCGTTTAATCACATTGTTTCGAGGAAAAAGAAGCTATGAAGAAACTAACCAATTGCTTTGATAGACCTATTTTTGGGGGGACATAGCTAGACTGAGAGGTATTCAAAGAGTGGGAAGTTGGGTTTCATCAGATTTCTAGTGGCCTTGGGAAACTATGCTAAGTGCAGCAGAGGCATTCGTGCTTAGGTTCCGTGAGCATAACCTGAGTCACTCAAAGGATACTTTTTCCTACAGAAAAAACTAACACTACCAAGAGGAAAATGGATTTTAAAAAAAACAAAACACTGTAGAGAAGGAAATATACCTAAAAATATCCTAGCCAAAAAAAATTTTGGCTGGAACACCTGGATTTTTCTAAGTATAATTTTAGTTAGGTAAACATTGAAAAGATATATTTTCCTAAAAGAGGAAAGGGTGATTTTATGGAAAATAGTGTTTGGCAATACTCTGGAGATGCAAAAGATCACTTTCACAAAAACTACTTTGCTTTAAAGAGTGAGAAGGCATAAATTTGAACAATCTACAATAATGATGATTAGTTCTCATTTGTGATTGCCTAATTGAAAAAATTTATCCCCAAATAGCCTTATTTGTAGGGTAATTATCTAAGAACATAGGTATGAAGATGCAAACTGCAGTACTTAATCATGCAATAATTAAATGAAATGAATTGCTTTAATGTGTGCACTGAACAAGTATATTAAAACTATATTTTGGATCCATTGCCATCTAGGATTTGCTTTATTAGGCTTTAAAAAATAGGTAAACTATCTTAATAGTAAGCAGAAATATGTTCAATCTATAACTAAATTAACTGTCAAATAAAATGGCACTGAATTTAAGGGAGTGGATTATAATTTTGTGGTCACATTATTTTTGGTATATTGAATGTGAATTCAAAAGGAAGACTATAAACAAAACTCTGAGAAGAGCTAATGGAAAGGATTTAATAGCTAGTTAAGATATGCTGAACAAGGGCAATAATAGAAAGACATAATATACTATTGCTGGAAGATAAGAAAAACAAAGTAAAACCTAGATTATTTGAAATCTTATGATTTGTTTCTACATCTGTAGTTGTACACACACACACACACACATACAAAACACATGTTCACATATTCATGAATGAAATGGGTAGTAAAATTTTTCTAGAGGAGAAGTTAGCCTGAACACACACACCATTTTCAATAATAAGGTCTGTTAGACTTGAATGGCACACTAGTCTGTCAGGGAAGTGGTGAAGTCATCACAGACTGTTGAGTGAGTCAAAATTAGATCAGACAAAACACTTTAAAAATACCCTGTAGGAAACAATCTAATGTTGGTAAGGCCATAAAAAGATGACCTAAATCATTTTTTTCCACCTCTAATTTTTCTTCTTTCATTTTGCTTAAAAATACCTAAGTGTAATGTATACAGAAGTATTGAAAGTTAGGGCCTAAACTCTAAAGTGCTTATTCTATAACATTAATTTAACATTTGATAATCATGACTTTGTGGTGGAAACAATACAAATGTAGCTCTATGTCTTTAGATCTTTCCTAACTAGTATTAAGTCAACAATGAAGAAATAAATTAGGGTTCAGAGCAGTATTTAAGAAGTGATTGTGGAATTTGTCCTTAAGGATTAAGTTCTAAACATATATATCCAACAAAGCAGACCTTGATATTACAGTCAAAATTAAATATGACTTAGTTTTTTCTATGTGTAAATGACATTATAGTTGGATATAAATATCTGATGATTATGGAAAAATGGTATTATTGAGAATTTCTAGCTAATGTATATAAAGGAATAAGGGGTGGATGGGAAACAGCTACTTGAATAATTATTTTTCATGTTTTCTCTAATCTTAGTTTGGCAATCAGATGCAGGCTTTTATATCATGATTTCCTCTATATTCAGAGATAGACAAGACACTACATAAAGTAAATGAAATTATTTGAAGGGAAAGGGCTCAATGCATTTTTCTAATTTATGCTTTTTAGTATTTCTTATACTCCTTTATCCTATAGTGGTTTTCTTGGGACACCCTTGCTCACCTTTCCTATTCTCATGTCAAACAAATGCACTTTAACTGGCAGTGGTAACTTACTGTCCACTGGGCCAGCCTTTGGATGAACCACTGGTTAGACTTTCAGCCCTGTGAGGCAGCTGCCTGGAGCCAGTTCTGACAGAGGTTTCCCTTATCTGTTGATTGTCTCTAGACCAGCAGTGTACCCTCTGAGCTATGCAAATGTTCACTCACTGACCTCCCTTACCCTACTTCACTGGCTTTGCATAAACTTGATAGAGAATTGGATTATGCTGACTTCTCTTATAATCCTTGTTTCTTAAAGCTGCTACTTGATACAAAGTCCATTTATATGTAGAAAACAGAGAGCAAGGTTATTTGCCCACTTCTTGAAGTTTGCTATGGTAGTAAGACAAAATCAAATAACCACCTTGTTTTCTCTGGAAGTGGCAGTGGAGAGGAGGTGCTGGCCACAGACAGCGTTAGCCTTGGTGCCTAGCCCACTGAGAGGAGGTAGAAGATGTTCAATAAATATTTGTTGAATGAATGAATGAATGGATGGATGGGTAATCATTTCAAAGTAGGCTAGATTTTTGGCATTGTAATTTCTCCTTCCCTTTCTTATCTCGTGGCCACCTAGGTGGCCTGTCCAAGGGTTGGTACAAAAGCACAGGAGGAGGAGAAAAGAATGGGAATTCAGTGCCAAAAGAACAAAAGAGACATTGTCTAAAGAGCCATCTTTTGAATCATGAGCATGTGTACAACTTTTGACTAGCCTTCATCTCTCTCTGAACTGTTCAGAATGATATAGTGGGAAAAATCATGCAATTTTGGATCTGTGTCTAAATCCTAACTTTACTACTTACTAATATTCTACCTTGGGACAGGCTACTTAACCTCTCTTAATTTCAATTTTCCTTTATTTAAAAATGGATAAGTTACCCTCTGCCTTGAAGGCTTGTAAAGTAAATTGCCCCCCCCCACAGTGTATATTTAGTCTCAACTATAAAGATAGTTTCCATATTTTGAGTATCTCCTAGGTGCCTGGGCCAGAGCTGGAGGGCATACAGACATTTTCATTAATTATCCTACCACCTGTGCAAAGCGACTATCATTATTCCCATTATATAGGTAATTAAACTGAGGCTCAGTGATGTAAAGGAATCTATACAAGGTCACAGCAGTAACAGTTGTGAGAATAGAGATTTGACTTTAAATTATCTGACTCTTGAGCATCAGCTTTTCTTTTACCCTAAATAATAAATATTGTTTCCTTTCCTTTCTCAAAAGAAATGGCAATAACATAGTTCTCATTTTCATAATTAATCTGTTTACCCTCTCCTGTAAGGTAGTAGTCCTATTTCCCAAAATAAGCCCCAACAGTTCTGATTGTTCTATTCACTTGTTCAGAATGCAGCTGTGGCCTTCATATAGGTAGTGATTTTAGGTATTATTTTTGGATCTCATACATTTTCAATAGATTTATTCTATATTATTTCAGGTTAGATACTGTAATAAGAAAACCACAGAAAGTAGGGGATGCAATAAACTGTTAGAGAAAATGAGAGAACTCAAGTTTTCTATTACCTAATCTGAGGGAGAAAACCACATACAGCCTTCCAGGTATGTAAAAGCACACGGTGTCTGTTCTGTCATGAATGGAGTCAAAGAATCTTCTGGCTATGTGTCTGTCTGTGATGTCAGTGGGAACTTTGAGTAGTCAGGGTGGAGATGCCTAACACGGATGATCTGACTTTGCAGCTATTAGCAGAAGCTGGAAATGCTTATAACCGAAGCTGAGTCAGAAGGCTATGAACCTTGGAGCTATTCTGACAGTTGCCTTTAATTAAACGAGCCTGGCCTTATTAGATTTTGGCAAGCCAGCTATTCACAAAGCACCAGTTCTTTGGAAATCTTCTAATGTTCCCAAGCTTTGTTTTTACTCAGCATCCTGGATTTTGTTTCTGTTTTCCATTTTCAGATTTATAATCGCTTAGATACAAATTGCTGTGGATTTAGACCTCGCAAGGAAGATGCTTGTGTACACAATGGACTGAGGCCCAAATGTGATGACCAAGATTCTGTGGCTCTAGCACACATTATCCAGCAAAAGCATAACCCGAAGCACTTGGTCTTCATAGACAATAAGGGTTTCTTTGACAGAAGTGAAGATAACTTAAACTTCAAGTTGTTAGAAGGCATCAAAGAGTAAGTCCTATGATGTAGTAACAATTGCAGGGCACCGCAGTCATGCTAAATGAGTAATAAGGTTCTGAGAAAGCTCAGGCCCTATGTCTGATTGATTTAAACTTTGAAAGGAATTGTGAATGTGAAATCTCAGAATTTAAGTTCAGAGAAGGGAAACAAACCCAAATGGGATGGAACAGAGTGCCTCCATCATCAACCCATGCTGTCTACAAAAGGTCCCTTTACATTTCACATCCATTAGGTTGCTTGACTTGTACTGTGAAAATCCTTGTGGGTTAGCTTGGAGGATGCAGGGATCTAAGGAATAGGAACTGGCAGGGCAGGGATTAAGCAGGGAAACTAACAGAGGGTTCCTTCATAGGGCATCAAACAGGACATTGGGGAAATGAACAGAAATGAAGATGCTGACATGGCAACAAGCCCAAGGGCAGAGCAAACTTGAGTGAATTTTAGGAAAGCAGTAGAAAATGAGAGCAGACAATGAGAGCAAACAACCAGCAAAAACAACAACAAAAAACAAAAAACAAAAAACAATGAGCAAACAGATGAGGGAGCCATCTCATGTCGGGGGTGGGGGGGAGTGTTACAAAAAAACTTAAAAAAGCATTCTGTCAATCATTTGTTTTTCTTAAAAATATGGAAGAAAAAAATGCATCCCTTTTGTAATTTAGTGAAGCAGAATTGTTAGTTATAAGACACTTTTCTTTAGCTGAGCATAACTTGCCAAACAGTTGATAGGAGAGGAATGTTATCTGGAGAAGGAAGGAGAGGGAACTCCATTGCACCCCACTTCTTAAAATGCCCTCAGTTGTTACTGGTAAAATCTCATTTAGTGGGTGTATTAGTCAGCCAAAGGGGTGCTGATGCAAAATAAAGAAATCTGTTGGCTTTTATAAAAGGTATTTATTTGGCATAAAAGTTTACAGTTACAAGACCCTAAAGAGTCCAAGTCAAGGTACCATAAGAGGTACTTTCTCACTCAAGTCAGTTGCCACGTGTTGAAGCAAGATGATTGCCAATCTCTGCAAGGGTTCAGCCTTCCTCTCTCTCAGCTACAGGCTGGCACAGGGCTCATCTCTTCTCCTGGGGCCTCAAGATCAAAGTTTTCTTCTCTGCCGTGTCTATGGACCTCTCTTTCTTCCTGTGCCTTCTTCTGTGTGTCTTCTTGAGTGAGTGTCCATTTATATAGCCCACCAAGGGGGTGAGGACTTAACCCTAGTGACACCCTACTGATGTGGTAAAATCAAAGTTATAATCAACATAACTTAATCAAAACCACCTCAGCTGAATCTAATACAATCAAAGGGTATCACACCCAAAGGAATAGATTAGTTTACAAACAGTCTCTCTTTTTGGGATTCATAAATAATCTCAAACTGCCACAACTCCCAATGCAGGTAGGCATTTTAATTTTTTTAACAACACTTAGGAGAATACTATTCTACTTGAGAGAGAAAAGTGGTTTCTATGGTCAAAATGGAGCTTAAGATTAAGGAAAGCATTTTGGCCAGACTAACAGAACCCTTTCTAATTCTGTATTTTTATTTGCCTACATATAGTTACCTTAAGTAAGATGCTAGTATATGAAGTTCTGAAAGGTATAGAAAATTCAGTTCACTTGAAACATGTTCTTCTGGTAGATTATTATTAAGAGAAGTGTCAGCTTGACAGTGACTAAAATACTTTGGTTTTCAAGATAGAATTTGTGAGTGTGATTTATGCTAGATTAATGAAGGGCAGAGCAATTGGGTAAGGCATAAAATTTCCAAGCAATTACTAAGATGAAATATCATTTCTCTTTTCAGGTTTCCCGAATCTGCAGTTTCTGTTTTGAAGAGCCAGCACTTAAGGCAGAAACTTCTTCAGTCTCTGTTTCTTGATAAAGTTTATTGGGAAAGCCAAGGAGGCAGACAAGGAATCGAAAAACTTATCGATGTAATAGAACAGAGAGCCAAGATTTTTCTCACCTACATCAACGCACATGGAGCCAAAGTGTTACCTATGAATGAATAACTAAATGATTTTGCTTAGAGTATTAGATATATTTATGCATTTTTGTTTTTAAATCAAGCACATCACCTCAAATCCTTTTTGGATTGAGGCAGTGTGGATGAATACGTAAAAATAAATTAATTAACCAGGTACAGGTGATGAACTTGAGTACTGTAAGCAGACTTAAGATGGTTTTAAAAGTATACTGCTCAAAAAATTCTTGTTTCTATTTTTCTGTAACATCATGCTGTGTGGGTCTCAATATATGATTGATTGCAGAATGGTTCCAATTATTATTCCAGTTTGCTTTGTTAAAAACTTTTGACATGTCATGGAATAGAATGGTATAAATCAGATGTACTGACTCCTTTAATAATGTGTATTTTATGCCGTTTTGACTTTTCTGACCAAATGCTAATTGGAATGTTCTTAATGTTCTTCTGCCACTGATTGATAAAGCAGAGCAGACCCAATAATATCCAGAGGGAACTTTACATTAGAAAATTGAGGCATTTATGATCTGCAAAAGCAACTGAGCCTACAATATATTCTAAATAGAGATGACAGATTATTTGCAATACCACCAGTCCATATGTTCTAATATCTCTACAAATAATCAGCCATCTCTGAGCAGAGAGGATCACATTTTTCAATTCCCTTTTAGAGATTTATTTTATTGTCAGTGAAGAACTATCTGATTCTGACCATTTATATATTAGATATATATTAGATAGTTTTACTCTCTCAGTTTTGGTCCAATTTGTGTCTAGTGCCTGAGGAATTAAACAAATTCTTAAACTTCTAAAGTATGAAGTTATCTATTAAAAATGTACTTATAGTGTTCTTTCTTTTAAAAATGGATGTTCTTTTTTATTTTGTCTTTTTTATGAAGTATATACTCTGATTTCTGTATACTTTAATATTAAGTGGATTTCTTAAAATTTGTTCAATGTAATTTTTTTAATCTTATTAAATTCATATTGTCTAGATATTGACAATGGGCCCAGGTATTTAGTATGTTTAAATATATTGTCCAGCTTATTCCATGTAAGAAATATGAAAAAAATACAGTAAATTAAAACTGGACTCTGATCAATCATTCTCAATGAAAGTACACGACCAAGAACTGAAACAGTAAATTTGGAAAATGTTAAACCTCAAGTCATTCTCCCCAGTCTCTCTCTACCAATTTTTTAATTAGGATGGAAGGGCTTGGACATATAGTATGTTGTGTCTTTATGTTCCTGGAAGATGCCCAAGATCATCAGTCATGTATGAAAGATATTCACACAGAAGTTTTAAACCTGGAAAAAAAAATCATTACTACCTCCCACCTTCACCCCTACATATCCTACCCCTTTTTTAGAAGTTGATCTGTTGACTTTTTTTCCCCTGGAAGTAAAATTTAAATTTAAGAAAGTTTATAATACATTCTGCCCCGTTTTCCAGTTCTGTCTGTTATCGCTAATATGTACCATATTTTCTGTGTTCTGATAAAGAGTTCCTCAAGATCAATGTGAATCAGAACTATTAAAGGCATTATGATGAAGGTTAGCTTAGAAAAAACATCTATAGAATCTAATTTATACAAATGTATAGAGTAAAATATCAAAATAATCTGTTAAGTACAAATAAAGACAAGAGAAGATGAACCAAGGAGAGAGAGATTATTCGATCATCTAATTATAACTACTTTTTAAAAATATATATTTTTTATTTTTAAAGAAGCTTTAGATTACATAAATCTTACATCAAAAATATAGGGGATTCCCCGTATACCCCACCCCTCCCCTTCCCACACTTTCCCAATTTCACAACATCTTTCATTAGTGTGGTACATTTGTTACAATTGATGAACACATATTGAAGCATTGTACTAGCCAAGGACTATATTTTACATTATAATTTGAACTTTGCCCTGCACAATTTTATAAATTTTGACAAAATGTATAATGGCCTGTATCCATCATTGCAATGTCATGCAGGAAATTCCAATGTCCCAAAAATGCCCCCATGTGGCACCTGTACTTCCTTCTCCCTCCCCTCAGAAGCTCTGGTGTCCACTGCCTTTATATCAGTGATATAAACTGCCTTTCTATCCATCCATCTGCCCCATGAGATCTAAGCCCTCTCTCAATGGGAAACAGTATGGGCATCACCATCTCAAAATCCTCTGAGGAATGAACAAAGCAATTGTGGAAAGCAACTATGGACTACAGTAGACTTATGATTATTTCATATAACTACCTTTAGCACTCTTATTTGCTGGTTTCCCCTTGGAAAAGCTGATCTTCAGACCATGCTACTCTTCAGTGTTTTCTCTATAGCTCTGACTGCCTCCCTCTTTTCCCAGAAATTCATAGTACTCTCTGGCTTTCCTGACTCTCCACTTTCACTTACTGTCTCCGGACTTTTAAAGATATCCTTTTCTTTCATAAATTAGCCTTTTAATGGAAAAATAGCCAAATGAAAGTTTGGAGACCATTGGCAAGTTGCCTAAGGCCTTGATTTATCAAGGTGGCATATTTGCACTTTAATATATGATTTTATGGAAATAGAACATTTTAATCCAAATTTGTTATATTGATGGTCGGGAATTCAAGGCTTCATAGAAACAAGCTTTATTTTGTGCCTCAAGCTATACTGCTTTTGGGCAACTTCGTTCTAATGTGGGTCTGATGTTATATGCCTCCAGTTATGCTAAAATTCTTCACAGTAAATGACAGGTCTAGGCTTAGTCACGTTTGCTCTTTAACACTGTATTTTGTTTTATAATCAGTGAATATTTCATGTTATATTATTTTTAAATGATGTATAAATGAAGGCCAAGCTTTTAATTCTAATAAGTACTACCCGTTTTTTCTCTTACTGTAAAATAGAGAATACTCTATGCACTTCAAATGCACACAGATTGTGCTGTGGCTTGGTTCACATAAGCACATTGTGTGGTTTTTTAAAGTGATAACAAGTTTAAAATAGAATAATTTACCTTGGCAAACATGCAGAAGCTTATTCTTGTGTAATTTATTTTCTTTAAACTGATATGAAAATAAAGATGTGAACTTAAAAATCTGTAATAAAACATATTAGAAATTAAAGATATATGCTTTTTAATTTGTAAATGGTTTCATTTTCCTTTGTAGATGGGTTACTTTTCAGAAGCTAAGCATATAGGAATTTTTAAACCTTTATTTATGAAAAAGAACAATTGAATAGTCAAGAATTTTATTGGATTGTGTTTATGTATGAATATATTTTATTTTATTTTATTTTATTTTTTATTTTTATTATATATCCCCCCCTTTCTGCTTGTTCTTGCTGTGTTCATTTTTGCATTCTTCTGTGTCTGCTTGTCTCCTCCCCCCGTTGTGGCGACCCGCCGAGTCAGCTCACGGCACGGCGGCCTTGCCCTGCCATGGCGGCTTTGCCCTGCCATGGCGGCTTGCCTTCTCAAGGCAGTCTGCCCGCTCAAGGAGGCCTCGGGAACCGAAATCAAGGCCTCCCATGTGGTAAACCGGCACCCTACCAATTGAGCTACAGCCAGCCCTGTGTATGACTATATTTTATATCATCATTAATAAGCTTTTATGAGCTCTGGATCACTTTGAGAAGCTGATTAAAAGTACAGACTGTTTTCATAGTTCAGAATAAAATTTCAAGGACTTCTCAGATCCCTGGAAGCCCACGGATAGAGCTCTTCCCTCCAGGTTAATAACTCACAAGTTAAAAACTCTTGTTTTGCACTACATTTCAGAAGGTGGGAAATTATATTATGTACTTTGGAAAGATCTTCACCTCATATGTTTTAAAAGTTTTGCTTTTAAACAAAGGTCAAAATTTAAGATCCAGAAAAAAAATCATTTGATTAGATACCTTATTTACCAATGTAATTTGAACAGTCATTTACATTAACAATAATTTAACAAATTTTCAGTCCATATCAAAGTCCCCAATTCATTCATTCAACTGGAAAATGGAATCCTTTGAATTTATTTTCATTTTATTCTTTGATTTACTAACAATGATCAGTCACCTGATTTTTAAAAAAATACAAAATACCAAGACAATAATTTACTTTATGGTGTTTTAGAGTATGAGGGAAGCTAAGTTAATATATAATATTAAATGAAATAACTCGGTTACTTCCAGTGATTTTCTGTGTAGGACCATAATGCTCCTGTTTTATATAAAACAATTTCCTAAGCAAATTAATGAACTTTCCCCAATATTTCCTTGACATTTATGCAAAGAACTGTAATCCTTTCACATTGTATGTTTGGACATTTAGAGCAGTTCTGAGTGTCTCTACTAATTTCACATTTTATTCCCTATTCCATTCACACACAGCTGACTTTAGTCAAACTGTGACATCTTCCCTAATTTTTAAGCTCTATAGTCCCCTGGGATAGGAATCTGGGGTAAGAAGGGTCTGACTCAGAGAATTGTTGGCAGACTCTGTTTCACAGCCTAAAAATGTACATGGTAAGTGACTGAAATCACAGAAATCCTTTCTTACAACAGCACTGTAGATGATTAAATTAGTTCAACTTAAAACTACCTTTTTACTCTCATGAATCCAAAGTACACTTAGTTGGTGGATAAAAATATGCACAATTATGTTCACATTAAGAATTTCTATGCATCTTTTTTAAAAAATGTAATCTGTATTCCTTAACAGTACTTGTCAAAATTTCTAGAGCTTTTGAGACAAAGACCTAAAATTTAAAGAAAACTTGCCTTGTTAGTGGCTTTAAACACATACTCGAGAATAGCTGTGCTGTATTTCGAAGGGCAAACTGGGCTGCAGAAAGTGGGACCAGTCACGAAATGAGACTGAAACAGCTGTGATTTTGCAAGATGCCAACATTTTCTTTAGCTCAGGATGCCAGACATTATTTGGTTCATAAAGTACCTTATAAAGTACCCAATGTTATTGTTATTGGCTCAATTTCTGTTTAGAAGAATAAGAGATTATGCTCTGTATCCTCATTTCAGGCTCCCAGGAGTATTAAGAATTGAGGTCAACATTTTTTTTCTGCCTCATAAGAACTTTTTTTTAAACTGTCATCCTGCTATTCTAACTTTGTTAGAATACATCATAATTAAGCTTACAAGTTTCAAGTCTTTTTAAAGAGAATAATAAAATAAATTTATAGCTCATCCTTCTAGGAGTCAATCTTCCTCTCTTCTAATTAGGTCACAAGTGAGTTAAAATATAGGATTTTCCCAAGAGCTTTGG
The DNA here is from genome assembly GCA_004027955.1 of Chaetophractus vellerosus. Taxonomy (NCBI): domain Eukaryota; kingdom Metazoa; phylum Chordata; class Mammalia; order Cingulata; family Chlamyphoridae; genus Chaetophractus; species Chaetophractus vellerosus. The sequence goes on from PVKH010005969.1 coordinate 20,283, forward strand.
TGACTAGCCCTGCACTGCTATTTGCTACTAGTATTGTGTCATTTCCTTTGATTTTCTCTTATTGAATCATTTCCTTTGTTGGTTGCAATGCCCAGAGTATTATCTCAAGTAGAGATAACATATGATGTTTAAAGAGGAGTGATCTGGCAGCACCCTCACTGGAAAATTCCTACTTAAAGACAGAAATTCCTAGTTAAACCATGTCTTAGCTCATGTTTCCTCAACATCACTGCATAGAATTATGGGCCAGATAATTCCATGTCTTGTGTACTTCAGGATGTTTAGCTGCATCCCTGGCCTCTAACCCCTAGATGCCTATATCATCAACTCTCCTCCACCCCACCCTCACTCCCTCACCCACACCCATGCCAATTGTGCCACCTAAAAATGTCTCCAAACATTGAAAAATGTACCTGGGAGATATAATCAGTCTGAATTGAGAACCACTGCTTTACCTGTTGTTAGAAATTCCTTCATAGAAGGGACCCTCTTTTTTGTCCTCTCACATTCAGTTTATGAAAATTTTCCCTGTCAAAAAATCCTTTGTATTAAGATCTACTGCCACATTGTAGGACATCAGTAAGAACCCTAGGAAGGCTGAAGGATTTTGGAGAACAGGGATCATTGAATGAAGCCACAGGAGAGGAAGAATATGGTTCTGAAAGAAGTTTTCCAGGTGAGGAAGAAATCTAGGCTCATGGGGACAAATTAAATATTAGGGCAAAGACTTTGAAATGGGTGATGGATACAGGTAAGAGCGCTTGCAAATATGCACTTTACCACCCTCTGACCCATGGCTCAGTATCTTATCCTTTGAGAAGATGTCTGGAATATACAGGAACCATATTTTCATCAGGGGCCCAACAGCTCAGTGGGAATATCTTCCAAAAGAGGGCCAAAAGAAATGGAGAGTGGGGCCGGCTCGATAGCCCAGTGGATAGGGCGCCGGCATACCACATGGGAGGCCCCGGGTTCGATTCCCGGGGACCTCTCCTAGCGGGCAGACCGCCTTGAGATTGGCAAGCTGCCATGGGCGGGCCGGAGCTGCCGTGGGCAGGGCAAGAAGCTTCCACGGACAGGGCAAGAGCCGCCACGGGCAGGGCAGGTCGCCCGCGGATGGAGCGCAGCCAGCCACCCGCGAACGGAAAGCCGGCCATGAACGGACGCAGAGACCGCCCACAAACAGGGAAAGCCACGCCTGCGCAGTGACCACTCTCGGAGTGTTGC
>PVKH010005970.1:8048-21606 GCA_004027955.1 Chaetophractus vellerosus
AGCCCCTGGCTTGCAGCCTGCCGGCGGAACCTGGACTTGTGTATCCCCACGGTCACGTGAGAGACTCTTATAAAATCTTATATTTTTAACAGAGATCTCGTGTTGATTCTGTTTCCCGAGAGAACCCTGACTAGAACAGTTCCCTTATACCACTCACCCATTTTCCTCTCATGCTAACCTTTTATATTACCAGAGTACATTTGTCAAAACTAGGAAACCAAGATTAAATAAAGAGAACACACACATTATCAATATCAGAAATGATAGAGGGTATATCACTACAGACCCCACAGATATTAAAAGGATAATACAGGAAAACTAGGAACAACTTTAAGCACATAAATCCAAAAACGTAAATGAAATAAATCAATTCCTAAAAATTCACAAATAAACAAAAGTCACCCAAGAAGAAAATGGATAACCTGATAATTCTTATATAGTTAAAAGGAAAGGAAAGAAACAACTATATTCAAAATTATGTTTTACAACTTTCCCATCATTTCAATACCTGATAACCTAACACATTTCAACATCTGTTCAAATGGCTATTTTCAGCAAACATTTAGAAATTTGAGTTTTCCCACAGTATCATAAAAGCATCTCTGCCATCTTTACCAACCTTTTTGCAGGCAGTTATCCACTACACTCAGAACACGCTACATCAAAATAAAAATCACGTTAAGGCCACACTGTACTGTGTATTATTTAATAAATATATCACACCCACACCAACACATCCCCACAAAAATAATGGTTTTTCAAATTTTCAATTCAAACTCACAGACCCTCTGAAATCTTTCCACAGACCCCTTGGGGGTCCATAGACCCCTGGTTAAGAACCCCTGTTCTAAGCTAAAGAACAAGCAAAGATGTCCACTCCCTTCACTCTTATTTACAACTGAAAGCCATACCTAGTGTAAACAGGCAACAAAAATAAACAGAACTACCTATATATTGGAAAGAAAGAAAAAAAGCTATCCCTATTTACAGGTGACATGACTTTTCTAAATAAAATACAAAGGAACAAAAGTTGTCAGGATGCAAAGTCAACACACAAAACCACCCTTATAATTCTATATACTAGCAATGAATTAGTGGAGACAAACATTAAAGAAAACAAAATAATTGTGTTTACAAATAGCACCACAAAGAATTAAGGATTAGATAGACAAATGTAAAAGAAAGTGTAGATTATCTGTACTGAAAACTATGAAAGACTGTTAAAGGAAATAAAAAAATAAAAGACCTAAATAAATAAACACATGGTGTTTACGGATTAGAAGACACAATGTACTTAAGATCTATCAATTTCTCCCCCCAAATTTGTTTATGGGTTTAACCTTAATTTGAACCCAAAATTTACATGGAAAGCAAGTAAACTAAAATAGCTAAAATAATTTTGAAAAAGAAGAATAAACTTAAAGTAGTCATATTTCCTGATTTTAAGACGGTAATCAAGAGAATGTAGTATTTTTAAAGCGAGAGACACCTGGATCAATGGAACATATTAGAGAACTTAAAATAGACTAATGGCAATATACCTAAATGATTTTTAACAAATATGCAAAGGCAGTACAATGGAGAAAGGAAATATATTTGGGCATTTATAAGCAAAAATAAATAATAAACCAACAAACCTTGTCCTGAACTTCACATTGTATACAAAAATAAGCTCAAAATGGATCATAGATCCAAATGTAAAACATAAAACTATAAGCTTTCTTTTAGAAGAAAACATAGGAGAAAATTGTCATGACCTGGGGCTGGACAGAGTTCTTTGTTATGATATAAAAAACATGATCCATACTTTTAAAAATTGATGCAATGGACTTTACCAAAATTAAAAACATGATCTATGAAAGTCTTTGTTAGGATGATGATAAGACAAGCTATAGACTGGGAGAAAACGATTGCAAGTCAAAGAACTTGAACCCAGAAATTAAAAATACCCCAAGATTCAATTTTAAAAAATAGACAAAATATTTGAAGAGACACTTTACCAGAAAAGATATACAAATGCAAATAAGCACAAGAAAATATGTTCAAAATCATTAGGTAACACATTTAAAATCTGGCTTAACAATCCAACTAATACTTATTCAGTGAAGTGAAATCCTCTCTACACAAAAATCCCTTTTCAAATGTGTCTGTATAGAAGGTTTATACATCTTGCCAAAACCTAGAAACAACCCAAATTTCTCTCGGAATTGATAAACAGCAATAAATCACTCAATAGAATAGTATTCAGCAATTCAAAGGATCAATCTACTTATACACAATATAGAGGGACTTCAAATGTGTTCTGCTAGGTGAAAATAGCCAGATGCAAAAGACTATATACTGTACGTTTTTAATTACATAACATTCTGGAAAAGGCAAAAAATTAAAGTGACAAAAACAGATTAGTGGGTTACCAGGGGCTGGAGTTTGACTACAAATTGACATGGAGGAATATTTTTGAGTCATGGAACTGTTCAGTGTCTTCATTGTGATAGTATGTGCATGCATGACTGAATGCATTTTTTAAAAACTCAGAACTGATCACTAAAAAAGGGTGAAAATTACTGTATGTAAATTACGCCTGTATTTTTAGAAAGTGAAAAAAAATAACAATGAAATAAGAACAGGAAGAACAGGATTATTTTCTTATTATAATGACAATGGAATTGGTGTTCACATAAGTAAAGGAGAGCCAGTGGGAATTCTGGGAGCCAAACCCAGGATCCTCACTATAAATTAATTGCAAAGGAAAAATGTGCCAACGAAGAGAGATTAATTCCTTTTGAAAAGCACAAGTAGATGACCACCATGTGCCAGTCTTTTGGGGAGATGACATCACCTGATGATGCCTTGATTTGGACACGTTCATGGTCACAGAACTGCAAGCTTGCAACCCCTAATAAATCCCCATAGTAAAAGCCAATCTATTTCTGGTATATTGACTTGGCAGCCTTTAGTAAACTATAACAGGAAGGAATTTGAGTGCGTGGCACACAGTAGGGGACATGTATATACACATGTGTGTGTGCAGTTTTGTTGAATAAATGAATGACTAAAGAGAACTGTTAAGACAGAACAGAAAGAAACTGACTGAGTGAGAATCACATGATGATCATCTTTTCTGCAAAGCAAGCCACGTCAATAGGTATAGTATGGGATCTGGAGATTTGAAAATATTCAAATGATGTATTTACCTATATCTTCAACTACAGGGGAAAAAAACCCCAGTAACTTCAATCTTTATCCCTAGCATCTAACGATATTTCCTGAAGAAATGGTCATTGGAAAGAATCAAGGAATGGATATTTACACTGTCATCCACTGAGGCCACAGTTAATCCATTCTCTATACACACAGAATGATCTCTCCAACTGCAAATCTGATCATGTTACCTCTGACTTAAATTCATTTAATGATTTCTTCTTGTTCTTAAGACAAAGGCAATACTCCCTAAGAGAGTTACAAGAACTTTCAAGGTCTAGCTTTTGTACATCTTGCTAGAATCATCTCTCTCCATACTTATATTTTAGAATAATGCTGACTTTCAACTTTGAAAACCGTATCTGGGGAAGCAGATGTGGCTCAAGCAATTTAGCTCCCGCCTACCACATGGGAGGTCCTGGGTTCCGTTCTTGGTGCCTCCTAAAGAAGAAGGGCAAGACAGTGAGTTGACACTACAAGCAAGCATAGCGAGCTGACGCAACAAGATGACACAAGGAGGAAAAACATAATTAGAGACACGACACAGCAGGGAGCAGAGGTGGCTCAAGTGATTAGGTGCCTCCTTCCCACATGGGAGGTTGCGGGTTCGGTCCCCAGTTCCTCCTAAAAAGAAGATGAGCACACAACGAACAGACACAGCAAATGCAAACAACATGGGGGTGGGGAGAAATCATTAAAATAAATCTTTAAAAAAATAATGTCTGATTTACCTAAAACTTTATTAGACTTGTTTTGGAGGCTCTTCTTAAAGACCTGGATGATCATTCTTTTCCTTAAACCCTCCTGTTAAGGGAACATGTGCTTCTGAATATACACGTGTGCATTTAGTGCACACACACAGAGAGAAACAAATAAATAAACAGGTTAATTAATTAATTAATTTACAAAAAAAAAAAGAGGGAGGAGGATGAGGAGGAGTAAAGATCAAAGGCCTGGTTAGAGAAGGGACTATTAGCCACATGCACAGAAGTGTAGAGTGAGAATAAACTCTATTATTGCTTTCTTTCTTCTTCCACTAGTCTCCCATGAGGAAATCGAAAACAAAGTCTCAGCCATAATATCTAAGTCTTTCAGAAATATAATCAATCCAGTATTTTGCCAAACACAAAATTTAATTGAAAAAGTAAATTATTTTGTATTATAAAGAAGATTATTTTGAAAACCATTTATATACTAATTAGAACTCTAATTAGTTTTCTATAATGAGAAAATAAGTGATGAAAATTTTATTTCTCCAGAGATAGTCTGGGAATATTAGTAAGAAGTTTAGAAGCAACAGTCAATTAAGTCTCTTACTTTGGATACGAAAATAAACATAACAAGCATTTTACCTAGCTAGTCCCTGAGATAGAAAATTAAAGACAGAAAACACTGAAATCTTTAGAAATGAGAATATTGCTGTGCTTTTCATTTTGTTCTGATCTAGCACATTGTACAAAGAAATCAAAGGGAATGATGTGTCTCTTCTGCTACCAAATCAGGACCATTTTCTTTTCATATATTTATCCAGTTCTCCCTTTTATTTCATACCAATTTCCTCCCTCATTTTGTAGCCTCTTCTTATCTACCTGCAGCGTATGGCCAGACTTGTTTTTCTATACCACACTGTCCACCATGGCCCGTATCACTAACCACTCAGAGATGGGCTACAGCTCTGATTACCTCTCAGAGACCCCACCTTATGGCCTGGCTTTGACAACGGTGTTGTTCACGCACTTTTCAGATCTTACTTTTGAAATGTTCGAAAACATCTCTTCTCTGCTTTCACCTTGCATCCCTATTCACGTTCAAACCTATCTAACAGTTTTTCTGACCTCCCAATTTATTCTCTTTTTGGCACCTGAAGTGACCTCTTTCTTCACTTATATCTATCCACGTTCCACACGGCCCTAAGTTACAATTTGTGTTGCTCCCCATCCATTTATCCTTCTCAGATGTATTGAGATCATATTAATCTTTCCCTCAATCATCTTACTGCACAGACAATTATTATTACACACAATGGCCCTATTTACTTATTTGTTCAGTTACATATATGTTCCATTTACCTACCCAACCAGATGGCAACTTATCCCTCATGGCACAATGTCAATTGAATCCACTGAACTTCCTTTGTGTCAAGGCCACTCAAGTTTCTTAGACACTCAGGGCAAGGATGACAAATATCAAGAGCATCATCACCAATATCTGCTGAGATAGATTACATTGCAGATTCAATTATACTGCTAAGACCTTGGAATAACCCAATTCCTCATTTCTTCTCCCAAGCCTCCAACCCCAAAGATACACACACATGCACCCATTCTCTCTCTCTCTCTTACAAACTCACACAAATATCTCCTTGATCTATTTTATGGAGCTTGTCTCTTACCCTAACAATTGCCTATGAGTTAGCTATTTGCTCTGGTTAGTACTGCCATTTAACTTTGGGACCGGGACACTGTCTTGAACCCCAGTTCACTGGAATGGAGCAAAGGAGTTTCTCCTATCAAATTCCCATCTTTTCTCTTTGGGTATGTGGGAGAGTATTTTAGACTCTTTCTGCACCACAGATTACAGGGGGGAAAGTCTTAGAAACCTGATACCATGCTGCCTATTTAGCTTTGTCCCGTTGCTGTCTGGAATTCCGTTGTATCACATAACTTTATCAGCCGTGCCACTCTTCTCTCAAGCCTGCCCCCCTCCCTACCCCTGGAACGGGTATTGCCTCTACCTCAGTGTGGTGCATTCTCTGGATACTGCAGTTTGGGCCACATGGCTGCCTTTATAAGGACAGTCTTTCTAACAGTAATAATCTCCTCTGCCTCCCACCCTTTCTAATTCTTGGCTGGCTACTTCATTTTGCCCAATGGTTCCAGCACTTCTCAAACATGAACCCTCATATCTACTACATGCCCCGACTTTCTGTGGTAAATTAAGAAATATTTCTAAAATATCAAGTGTAATGACAACCTCTGTCCTAGTCCTGGGCATATTTGTGATTCCATATTATTCTAACAGCAGGTGGGTTTTCAATGGAAGGAAGTTTATAACAGTGCATTTTGGGAGTGGATGTAGCTCAAGTGGCTGAGTGCCTCCTTCCCATATGCGAGGTACCAGGTTCGTTCCCTAGTATCTCCGAAAAACAAACAAGCAAACAAATGTAAAAACCCACTCTCATTGGGAAGCAGATATAGCACAGTGGTTGAGTGACTGCTTCCCATGCACAAGGTCCTGGGGTCAATCCCTGGTACCTCCTTTAAAAAATGCACTAGATGTAGAGCTAAACAAACAACTTGGAAATTTCAGAGTATACAATTCCTACTTTAATAGACACTTATTTGTTAAAAGAACAAGAATTACTTTTTATCTCTGCAAAAGAAAGGGAAATATCCTTCCAATAGGTCACCAGACAGCATCATATAATAAAAGAACACGGAAAGAAATAAAAAGTAGTCAACTGGAAGTCTAAGTAGGCAGTTAGAATTAATTTCAGAATCGCATAAATGGTGTGATCGTATCTAGATTATTTATTTTCTTTTGGGCCTCCTTTTCTTTATTTGTAAAGCAAGATTTTGGACTAGACATTGTCTACTATTACTTACAGCTTTAATCAACTATAAAATGACAAACACTATTATAAGCCATTGGTTGTCTGTGAAAAGATTTAGAGAGTTAAATGGCAAACCAAGCAGAGGACACTATACAGATGGCTGTAGCAACCCTATTCAACAAATGTAATTAATTATAGAGCCATATATAGATGAACTGCCAGCTCACACAGTATTTAGATCTGGTTAAGGAATCCCTCTGAAAAATTTGCCTTAATTCTACAGGTTAATTTCATTCTCCAACTCAATGAAAGAACCCATAAGTTAGTGAATTAATCAACTAATGTGCTGACAGAGTCTCTCTGTTTTGTGCCCATCACTGTAATTTTCTATGCCATGAGTAGAGATAGGAAAAGATTTTAGATAATATATAGGAATACAGAAGTACAAGGAAAGAAGAGTACTTTTCAAGTAGAAGTCTGCCCTTAGTATTGTGTTATTTTCCTTTATTCATTGATGTCATCAAACCCCTTGGCTTGGTATCATATCACCGTCTATAGCTATCTAACACCTTCACCTGGATTACCCAAAGTTCCAAAGTTAATTTATCCTTTATCAAAAGTCACTTTTCTTTATTGTGTCTCATATTAATTAGATGTTAAGAGAAATGTAGTTTGCTTAGAAAAATCTTTATTGAGTTTATTGGTATCTCCAGTTAAGAAAAAGACACTTTAAAAGGAGTATGTTTTAATGCAAGTACTTAGGTTAATAATATCATGTCATGTGAAAGATGTATTTTGGGGCACAGAAAACATATCAGCCTTCCTTTTATCATATTATTGCTGTGAAATGCCTAATCCATTTAGAGATATAAATTTTTTCTCTCTTTTCTACTTACCTTAAGGTTGATCATGACTATAATGCACTAAGTAACTTTCCTGAGCTATATGTTAATACCCATACTTCCTCTGAGATCTCTTATCAGTGAATTCTATGACTTTTGTCTCATACTTGTCACTTATGCATTTCCATTTTTTTATGTGTGTGTAAATACATCATCTTTTCATCTTGACTATGAACTCAGTGAGTACAGGTACAAAGATGCATTTCTTGCTGTTTGAACCTGTTTTCATATAATTCCTTGTACATATGAATGAAATATTAATATTTATTGTATTAAATTAAGCAGACCAAAATTCTTCTTGAGATAAAAGATAAAATATAAACATATACTGTATAATTATGAAGTGTTTTTTCCCTATTTAATCCAAAGTCTGGGGAGATATTTTTCTTTTTGAACTTCTCTGATATTCAAGCTAACAGTGCAGAATAAAACAGGGAGGGGAGGGTGTTTCCCCTTAGCTTTGGCACAACAGCTTAGAGATGTAGCATGATGGCACCAAGTGGCTGCTTTTTCTGTGTGCCCTCATTGAACACTGTTTGTTTTTCTAAACATTCTGTCACATAATTAATCAATTCCCTGAGTTACATTATCTCTATATTCCTGCTAGACCCTGATTCATATATCCAGAGAACTACCATACCCCACTACTTCTCATCATCTTTTCTGACACCCAACCTGTCTAAAAGCCATCACTAAACCTAACCTAAATTATATCACAAACCTCCCTCTTCCCCACCTACACTCTCTTCTCCATACTGTGGCTAGAGTGGCCCTTAAAACATAATTCATGTTCCAGAACTATGGAGTAAGGAGCTAGATTCGTCCTCTCTTGAACAATAACAGCAATTTAACTGGGGAAATTATCTTTTAAAAATTATTTAAAGTCTCTGAAAATTGTACAAGAGAATAAAGCAAATGGATAAGCATTCATTCAAGAAAATCTACTAAATCTTGATAAGAAGAGTGAAAGTTTATTGCATTTGCACCATAATCTTCCCCTTTCTTCAACCTCCCCATCTGACTCCCACCCCACATAAGAGTTCCTTATCAGGGAAGCTCTATCATGGTTATGTTTAGACAAGAAGTTGAGGGATCCCTTTCCCCTATCTCCTATTCTGGGGCTACAGTTTCACCCCACTAGGGGAAATTGCTATTTCTCACCACCCTCCCTCCCCGCGCCCCCGCCCCCAAGCTTGTGTTAGAGAAGCCTAATTATTAGTCAGGCATGGCTGGGAGTACTGAGTTTCCTTCCCCCAACCAGACCCTACTCATCGGGTGGAACTTTACTCCAGATGTGGCAGGCTAACAATACTGGGGCCTCAATAGTCCTGGCCCAAGCTCACTCATTAGACAGGTTTTAGGTCAAAAGGGGCAAGCCAAGAATTCTAGGGGCTGCTACCCTTACCCAGTAGCCACTCACAGAGCAGGGATGTCATGTTGGGAAAAACAGGTCACTATGCCCAACTCTGATGTGGTAGAATAGGGATTCTGCCAGAAGAGAAGGCAAATTCCTACTGCCTTCTTTGTGGAAATGGAAAAGCCATTTATCAAATTTTTCAGGTCCTGAATATGCTTCCCTATATTTTATTCTAGGAGTTTTATAGTCCTTGTTCTTTTATTTAGGTCATTGGCCCATCTTTAGTTAGCCTTTTACAAAGTGTGAGGTAAGGGTCTACCTCCATTCTTTGCATATGGATATCCATTTTTTTTCCAGAACCATTTATTGAAGGGACTATTCGTTCTCCATTGAGTAGACTTGGCACTCTTGTTATAAGTAATTGGCTATAGATGTGAAGATTTATTTAGGAACTCTCAATTCCATTTCATTGGTCTATTTGTCCTTGTCCAGTACTCTGCTCTTTTGATTACTTTGGCTTTGTAAGAAGTTTTAAAATAGGGAAGTGTGAGTCCTCTCACGTTTTCATCATTTTCAAGATGATTTTTGCTATTTGGGGCCCCTTAGCCTTCCATATAAATTTGATAATTGGCTTTTCCATTTCCACAAAGAAGGCAGTAGGAATTTGATTGGGATTGCAATTGTTTCCTAGTTCCAAAGGAAAACATTAGCAACAATAGAAAAACTAGAAAAATGGGACTTCACCAAAATTAAAAATGTTTTTGAGTGAGAGGACTTTATCACAAAAGTAAAAAGTGACCTACAGATTGGGAGAAAATATTTGAAACCACATATTCAGTAAGGGTTTAACATCCAGAATACATAAAGAAATCCTACAACTCAACAGCAAAAAGACACATGACCCAATTAAAAATTAGCAAAAAGACTAGAATAGACATGTTTCCAGAGAAGATATACAAACAGCCAAAAAGCAGATGAAAAGATTCTTAACATTATAAGTTATTAGGGAAATGCAAACCAAAAAAACACAAAGACATACCATTTCACACCCACTAGAAAGGCTGCTATTTAAAAAATGGAAACTAACAAGTGTTGGAGAGGACATGGAGAAATAGGAACACTCAGTCATTGCTAGTGTGTTTGTGGGAATATAAAATATTAAATATTGACAAGCTATGGAAAATAGTTTGTTGGATTCTCAGACAGTATAGAACTACCATACGACTTGGCAATGCTATATACCCAAAACCCTAATATAAACTATGGATTCTAGTTAATTGTATAATTATGATATTGTTTTACCAATTATAGCAAAGCTACAACACTAATGCAAAGTGTTCATAATAGGGATAACTGTGGGGGGCATATATAGGAAGTCTGTATTTCTGCATGACCTTTTTTTATAAACCTACTTCTCTAATAAAAATATATTTTAAAAACAGACATGGGGGAATACTCTGAATAGGGACACCTGAAGCTGCACACAGTGGAAGAAATAGATTACAGAATTATTTCAGTCAAGTCATTCAACCAATAAACAAACAACAGCAAAAACCCCTCAGTGGTGATTGGTATCTAGAGTTACTATAATAATTGTCCAGTTTTCAACAGAAAATTATAAGACATGCAAAGAAACAGAAAAGTGTGACCCATATCAGGAAACATAGCAGATAACTAAACTCCCTTGAAGGGGCCCAGTTGGTGGACTTAGCAAAGACTTCAAAGAATTTATGATAAATATGTTCAAAGAACTAAAGGAAGGCATGCTTAAAAAATTAAAGGAAGGTAGGACGACAATGTCTCATAAAACAGAGTATATCAAAAGAGATAAAAAATTATTTTAAGGAATGGAAATTCTGGATTTGGAAGGTAAAACATCCAAAATAAAAATTCCCTAAAGGGAGTCAACAGTAGATTAGAACCTGCCAAGGAAAGATTAGTGATTAGTGGTTGTCTAAGGATAAAGGTGAGGGGAGAGAAAGGGAACAATGGGGAATGACTGCTAATGGATATGGGGTTTCTTTTTGGGGAAACAAAATATTCTAAAATTTGATTGAGTTGATGGTTTCACAACCCTGAAAATAAGTTAAGAAAAGGATTGTGAGAACAATTTAGATTTTTTGCTGTGTGTTTGGGAAGTGTATGTTTAATGTATATGGAATATTTGTGAATAAAATTAAACAACAACAAAGCATTGAATTGCACAACTTCAAATGGGTGAATTACATGGCATGCTAATTATAACTTTTAAAAGCTGTTAAAAACATAATTCACATTATGTCACTTTTTTGGTAAAAATTTTACAATCACTTCTCATTTCATGCAATTCAAAATTAAAATGCTTACATTCATCATGAAGGTCCTATATAGCATGGTCTCCACAATATCCTGTCTGTTGTCAGCTGCTTCTATCCTGCTCCTTAGTCCACTCTGGCTACGTTGGCTGCTTTGCAGTTCTTCAAACATGCCAGTCTACTCTTGATTCAGGGATAATGAGCTTGCTGTTTCCTCTACCTGGAACATTTTCCTAAGATACTGTGTGGATTGTTTTCTCATCTCTCTTGTATCTTTGCTCAAAAAAGCCTTCCCAGATTACTGTACCTAAAATCGAAACTCCTTCTACTGAGGCACATCTGTGCTCTTATCATGCTTTAGTTTTCTCCATAGTACTTAGCACTTTTTCACTTTCTTTGTTTCATTGTTTTTTCAATTCACTCTCTCTTTTTACTAAGATGTATATTTGCAAAATCATAGATTATCATCTGTTTCTCCAGTATCTAGAACAGTGCACTGGTATATAGGAGGCCCAAAACAAATATTTGTTTAATGTATTATTTATATTATGTAACTTATATCTTTAATTTTCTACCAGCCAAGAAATGCAGTAACCTGGTAGAGCTTAAGGTCCTTGCATAAAAAAATAAAAGCATTTTACCTTTTTTTAATTGGAAAAAGTGTTAAAATCACACAACATATTTCTCAGATGAAGTTAAAGCATAAATATCCGATAAGTCATATCAAACATGTAGGATGGGATCCAATTAATTGACCTTTTTCAGCAAACACAAATAACAATTTCTTCTCATATGACAGGTCTGATAACATCAGTTAATCTTTGGGTACCATTCCTTGAATTATCTTTGTCTTTACTGCTCCAGAAAGAAGGCATTTAATCAGTTTTGGTCCTATCACTGTAACTTCAGCCTGTGCCCGCAGGGCTGACAGTCAAAAGAGAGTGGGTGTGGAGAACAAGCCAATCCCCTCCACAGTCACCAGGGTATCCAGAGACATAATGGCTGGCCTAGTTGGTATTTCAGGTGATGATATTCAAAGATTAACTTGTATTTTCATAATGATAGAAAGAACAGGAGGTCTGACTTTATCATGGACTCATTACTGCCCAGGTATGACTTTGGTGTCATTGTCTTAACAGGTATTTTAAACATCTTCCCCACATGGCACCTGTAAATATCAATAATAGCGATTCATTCCTTTGGGTTAAGATGTGTTGTTCTTAGTTGTCCTCTGAAGAAATAAAAAAACCAAAATCAGAAAACAAAACAAAACAAAAACACGACTGTCAAAGAGTTTATGCATGAAAACATATCATCAACTATTAACATTACTTTAATGTTCCCTTCTCTAGACACAACTGCTGTTAAACTTCTGGTGTTTAAAAGTTAAACTTCAGTGTTAACAGTTTTACATAGATGCATCGATGTGATGCTTTGTTAAGAGCAATTAAATTACCCAGGGGGAGTTTCAGAGGATAGGTGGCTCTGTTTGTAGAAGTCACAAAGCCAGGAAAGGTTCTGAGCAAGGTCCGCTATTGCTAAGGACTGAGATAAGCAAGGTCCAGGGAGAGAGGGCAGCATGCAGGCGAGGGAGACAGAACAAGCACATTAGATAGCAAAAAGGAGTTCTGCCAATGCCAGCTCATGTGATTCCTGAAACAGTGAGATGAGCATGGTTACCATCTTTAGTTCCCATGAGGAGACAGAGCCTAACAAGAGCATGGTGGCTTCACAGCAGTTACTCAGAGCATAACTCAGGAGAACCTGAAAACACAACTTCTGTTCTTCTTATGGAGCTCAAACTTCCTTAAAAGGCAGCAGGATGCCTGAAGAATATAGAGAGAATAAATTCCATGCAACATGGAAATACAATTTAATTTAAAATTCGAAAAAATTAAGGGTTCAGTTATTATGCATTTAGGAAGTTGGATCCCTCATGTATTGCTGGTGGAAATGTAAAATGAGGCAACTGATGTGGTAAACAGTTTAGCAGTTCCTCAAAAAGTTAAACATAGAACTATCATAACACCCAGCAATTCCATTCTGAGGAATATACCCCAAAGAATTGAAAACAGACACTCAATTGAGTGCACCAATATTCGTAGCATTATTCACAACAGCCAAAAACTGGAAACCCAAGTGTCCATCAAAATATGAATAGAAACACAAAATTGGTTACATACACAGAGCAAAATATTCAGTTATAAGAAGAAATGAAGTTCTGATAAATGCTACACATGGATGAACTATG
>PVKH010005971.1:5707-21606 GCA_004027955.1 Chaetophractus vellerosus
ATCCACTGGGCTATCGAGCCGGCCCCCAACGTGTAGTTTTTGAGTGTCCCAAGGTCTTTGTTAGAGTGGAAAGTGATGATGATGATGATAGCAGTTATGGTTATTAAAACAACAGACCTAAGAAAGCACTATACAGTTGGCAAACCCCTTTCATGATTGACTTTTCTTATGAAGTCTTCAAGATACCTCATTCTGCAGAGGAAGAAATAGACTCACAGAGAGTTTATGGGAACTTCCCCAAATATCATGCAATATAAGTAAGTAAACGAGCCAGGAAACTGGGTTGTGCTGTCTTTTAAGGAGTAGAGGGACATTTCTCTGACATTTCAAATATACCTATATCTGTTCTCTAATTTATAAAATCACACCAATACGAGAAAAAATATACAAAATAAATGCCCTAGTGAAAGATGTAAAAATGACTCAAATTCACAGTAGAATATAAATAGTGACTATATACTTACCTGAGACACTACAGTTTATCCCTGTTTCCCTACATAATTGTTAATAGTTCCTCCCTTTCACTTTCAAAGGTACCACAGTTTGAACAATAAATCGTATGTGTGTGCTTAGGGAGTAGAGAGAAAATAGAATTCTCAGCTAGAGAACATGTTCTAAAGTAATTTTCCTACCACCTTTCCTCATGTGTTTCTGTTTTTTGGCTAAATGTGACAACATGTTTAATATTACTCTGAGCTCCTACGGAAAGAGAAAGTCTCATTTCATATATTCTTCCCTACACCTTCTTTGTAGGAAGTTCTAATGTATATACTTTCACTAAAAAAAAATAATAAACATTGACTTTCTAAAGTACATTTGGCCTCTGCAACTACAATGCCTATATATCTTAAATATATGGAAGGATTTCTGTATGTTCCTTGTATATGTTTATATTCTAATGTGGGAAACAGATGTGAACATAAAGAGAAGGGATGTGTTCCCACAAAGCCAAAAAGTATGCAAGAAATGTTTAAAATGGTCACAAACCTGTTATTCTATGCCTTGATGGAGGACTCCAGGCCTGCATTTTTCTTCAGAACACCTTATATATTCCACCAGAGACCATACTGATTTGTCTCAAGTCTTCATCCCCTGACCAGAATTGCCCCCTGAGTCATTAGGGCTTCTGAGTTTGATGATGCCATTCTTCTCCCCTGGCAGAGATTGGATGACTTTGAATGTATCACTTTCATTTAAGTGGAGGATTTAGAATATGCCAGGCCAAGGCACTATTTGCCAGCATTTCAACATTATACACAAATAAGGTCTAAATTTCTGCTCAGAAACAGGAAGAGGGTCATTTAAACAGTTTAAATGCTATTAAACTGTTTTTAAAATGAAAAAAAAAAAAGAATAAAGAAAGAAAACACTGAAGCTGTAGAGGCTTCTACAGATGGCTGGATAGATTTATTGAAGTTTTTGTTCCATGTTAGAAATATATCTACAGATGCCCCATAGTAAAATTAGGTAGGCTTATGGCACTTATAAAACTGAAATCCAGAAACACATGGAATGAGTAAGAGGATATTTCCAGCAATCAATGTATTCTAAAGAACGATTGAGGAGCGCTTCCTCTACGCAACAATTTTGGACTTAAGACTCCAGTTCAGTATGCCTTAAATTATAGCAAAGGCCAAATCTCATTATGATGAACTATAATAGATCATCAAAATTCTTGAGTTAGACCTAGAAATCTGTCATGTTAATGTGCCTTGATCTTAGAGTGACAAGGACTTGGAAATCTCTTTGTTATATTGAAAATTATGGCTATAAAGATATTTGTATGATTAATTTTGTTCTCCCCATTCCTAGAACAGGAAAAAAAACAAAACAAAAGAAAAAGCCAAAAACACATAGAGTATAAAAATCCCTGATCAGACCACAAAGTTGATCGTGGTTCCAGGTTTGGGGAATGATGGCTCAGTCAGGGTTGTTTTCACATCTGTTTATTGCTGATCCCACAAACAAGCAGAGGGGTAAGAAATTGTTGAGCCCAGTGAGTGGCTGAGCTCTCATTAAGAACCCCACTCTTTCTCACAGACATTCTACTTAGGTCTTATGGTCTAAGCACAGGTTATTCAGAGTATTTTCTGCTAAGTCTCCAGAGGTGGGGGTGGCCAGGTGGTCAAGTCTCTCACCTGGTCATGTGCTATATCAGTATCCCAGGGCCCTCCAATTATCATATAAAATAATTCTTCTTGCATCACCATTACCTACTTTAAACATGACTCTCCTCAAAGTTTCAGTGTAGCAAGACTAGCTAAAATGTAACTGCTAAAATAGTTTTTTGAAATAAAAGATTATGCTGATAACTATGCTTGAGAAAGTACTTCTTTTCTGAGGGGTAAAGCATTAAAGGAAGTCTAAAAGATCAGTGACCAGTGTTTTAGAATCCAAAAAATTATTTCTTCTTAATGTCAGATGACCCAAATTCCTTTGGGCAACTTTAGGATTAAGAAAGAGAAAGAAAGAGAGTAGGGCAATTTACCCTGGATCCATAGCTTAGTATACACATCATATATGGATAAAGAGCAACCTAAACTTTCTACTCAAGATTAATAAAAGCATGGCATCCTATGGAAGTTTCCAAGAAATCTCTCCATCTCTGTCAGGAAGGGAAAAATATCTTTTCTAATACGTGCCACTGAGCAGCGGTCTATTCTTTTAACTTGACTAAATGTTGTCTGGGCTCTATCTGAAGCCTCACACAGAAGGAAATTTATTTCTACATCTTTTCCTTAGTTTAAGGTATTTTGTGAAATTGATAAGATCTGTGAACTCTTTAGTCTTTTGTAGTTCAGGCTAATATAATTCTGTCTGAGAATCCTCAGAGGAGATACCTGGGAGCTCTCCAACATCAGAAAAAATATTTGAAACCTGGAACTTAAAAAAATTAAGTAATTCTTAGATCCTTCCAATCACCAGTTGTCTTGGCAACATCATCACTTAACTTTTCTGGAGAGAGACCTATGGGGCCGATCTTGGGGGCGTGACAGGCAGAGTACAACTACCCCATGGTGAACATCAGGATCCAAATAAAAAGAAGAAGGAGAGGGAGGGGGAGGAGAAAAAGAAAACTCCTTTCACAATCTTTGAAGATTGACCTGTCAACAGTGCAGGTACTATAACCCTTTAAGTATTTTCTGGAATTTTGAGGAAGATTACTCTGCCAGTTTTTTTAGGTTGTTCAAAGATTTTGTGGAAGGGTAGAATCCTGGAGTATCCTATGCCCCCTTCTGGGAAGACCAGAAGCCTGGCCAACTGATTTTTGGCAAGGGTGTCCAGGCCACTCGTTGGAGAAAGAATAGTCTCTTCAACAAATGGTACCAGGAAACTGGATGTCCATACGTAAATTATGAAGATGGACTCCTACCACACACCATATATAAAAATTACCTCAAAACAGGTAAAATACCTAAATATAAGAACCAAAACTATAAAACTACCAGAAGAAAATGTAGGAATGCATCTTTAGGGCCTTGTGTTAAGCAGTGGTTTCTTAGACCTTACGCCAGGAGCATGAGCAACAAAAGCAAAAAAGCAGTTAAACTGAACTTCATCAAAATTAAAAACATCCTGCAAAAAGGACTTTATCATGAAAGTAAAAAGACAACTTACAGAATGGGAGAAAATATTTGGAAACTGCCTATCCAATAATGGTTTAGTATCCAGAATATATAAATTATTCCTACAACTCAACAACAAAAGGACAAACAACCCAAATTAAATGGCAAAAGACTTGAAAACCATTTCTCCTAACACAAGAAAAGTTGCTCAACATCATTAGTCATTAGGGAAATTCAAACTAAATATATTATGTTAAATTAAATATATTATGTGAAATATGAATATGGGTAGAATTGCTTATATAAGACCATTTTTCTTTAAAGCCGAACAAATGTAAGTTAATAGTACAAAATGTTAACTTCAGACAAAAAAAAAAAACATACTAAGTGAAGGAGACCAGACAGAGTACTAATATTGTATGATTTCATGTATATGAAATGTAAATATAAATCAATTTATAAAGATGAAATGAGATTAGTGGCTGTGTAGATCTGAGTAAGGAATACTAAGGGGTGTGGAGTCTTTCTTTTTGGCTTATTCTAAAATTTTTGAGATGATGAATGTGCAAATTGTGATTATACTGAAAGCCATTGATTATACATTTTGGATTGAATAGCCAGAAACACCAGCTATGTGCAGTGGGGGAAGCACAGCGAGATTGAAAGGTGAGGAATTTTCTTGTTTGTTTGTCTGTTTTTTTTTGTGTTATTATTATTGAAATAATGAAAATCCTCTAGTAATGATTGAAGTGATGAACACACAACTATGTGATTATACCAGATATCATTGATTGTACACTTTGGATGAATTGTAAGCTTTATTAATATGTATCAATAAGATTTGTTTTTTAAAAAAATAATTTGAAAAAACACACTGAGAAACCATTTCCCTCCCAGTAGAATGGCTGCTATTCACAAAATGCAGAATCACTAATATTAGAGAGGATGTAGAGAATTAGAACACTTGTTCATTGTTGGTGGAAATGTAAAATGGTGTAGCAGCTGTGGAAAACAGTTTGGCAGTTCCTCTCCATAGTTCTTGAGCATTCAAGGAAAATTAATCCTGGTTGCCTCTGATCCATTCACATCTAGGTTACTGCCCCTGAGAAGAGTAAGTCTTCCATCAAGCCATTTCTAAGTCATTTTTCTTAGAAACAAGAAAGTGGTGTGTGGATTTGGAGACATGACTGAAGGAGACAACTAGGGGTTTGGGGTTTAAGAACCGACTTAATCTGACAGGTTGCCTTTCCTTCAAGGCATCTGGGTACAAAGATACATAGCTCTCAATGTGGTCTAAAGTAGGAGGTATTTGTATTGGTTATTTGGGAAAGAAATGAAGCTAAAGGAGATTTAGAGTTGCTTATTTGTATGATTTTGTCAAAAAATCCTTTAGTTCACTGTGCTGGCTGTTATTTCTTTCCAGGCTGATACGTGCTTACTAATAAACATAATGAAAATTGTGCAGTGGGGGAGAGGTGGATTTTTGCCCCCCTGACCATGTCTCATAACAATAATTGCTATATTACCTTAGGTTTGTAGGAGATAGTACCATTACATGATGCTTCCTAAACATTATCTCAATTTATAGGTAATTATTACAGTAGTCCTAAAAGATAGGTAGAATACACTTCATCATGCCCATTTTCTAGATAAGGACACAGAAATTAAAATAAAAAGAAACTCCCTTGCCAAAATCATCCAGGGAAAAGGGGATAGAGGTCTTTCCTATGTTCTTAGACTCCACCAGTCCACATTCTCTATATTTTCTTTCTTTTATCTTCTTTCATCTCTTTTGTACCTTTTATACCCAAAGCTATTCTATACATGAACATTCTCTCAGCCCCCCTCCAAGCAATGATATGGAGATCCATTGCTTTCTACACCCTAATCTTCACTCTCATCCCAGTTTTGTAGAAAAAAACACTAGGAAGGTGAGCTGAACGTACGTTGTCTACTATAAAGTATGAATTTATATTTGTGAGATGCTTTTAACCTTTACAAATAAGAAAAAAACTTCTCATAAACATTATTTCCTCCCTATGAGGTGTGGTGGGAAGGGCAAAAAGGAAATAATAGAAATAGCAGCTATTTCTAAAACACCTGATCTGTGAGGGACTTTACATACATTTAATCTTGGGGACATGTGCTGCCTCAGACATTTTATTGCTTCTAGTAGTGGTTTGGCGCAATGTACCCCAGAAAAACATATTCTGAATCTTAATCCATTTCTGTGGGTGTGAACCCATTGTAAGTAGAACTTTTTGAGGTCTATTTCAGTTAAGGTGTGGCCCAACTCCATTAGGAGGCATCTTAATCCTGTTACCAGAGTCCCTTATAAGCAGAATGAAATTCCAGACACAGAGAGAAAGCCAGAGGGAGCATCCAGAAGCTGGAAGTGAATTGAACACAAAAGACAAGCCAGGAGAGGCCACCATTTGCATTGCCATGTGACGAAAAAGCCAAGGACCATGGATCACTGACAGCCACCCCAGAATACTACTGTGTTCTGGGAGAAAATGATGTTTTGCTGATGCCTGACTTCTCCCAGCCTCAAAACCATAAGCCAGTAAATTCCTACTGTTTAAGCTAACCCAGCACATGGTATTTGTTTTAGCAGCCAGTAATCTAAAATACTCCTGTAGGAGATTGAATCATTCTGCTACAAAAGGCATGTTCAGGTCCTGATCCCGAGTCCTGTGGGTATGATTTCACTGTAAATAGGATCTCTTGAAGATGTTACTTCACGTTAAAGTGTAGCCCAACTGGGTCAGCTTGGTCTTTAATCCAGATTACTAGAGTCCTTTATAAATCGAATGAAATTCAGATTCAGAGAGCAAGCTATAGGAGCAGCAAGAATCTGGAAGTCAACGGACCCAGAATAGAAAGGAAAAGCTGCCATTGTGTGCATTGCCATGTGACAGAAGAGCCTAGGACCAAGAATTGCAGGCAGCCAGCTCCAGAATGTCAGTCATTGAGGAGAAAACAATTGTAGATGCCTTGATTTTGGATTTCTCCCAGCCTCAAAACTGTGAGCCAATAAATTCTTGTTGTGTAGACCGTTCCCCTTCCCCCTCCCCCCCAAAAAAGACTAGGTATTTTCTCGGTGCAGTGTTGGGGCTGCATCTTTGATTGACTTTCTGTTCATGGGATATTTTGTAAGTCTGAAAAATCAAACATTACTTGTAGCTTTTATCTGGTCAAGTAGCAGATAATTTCTGTCCCATGGGGAAAAAATAGCCCAATGTTTATGGTGTATGGTCCTATAGACTATCAAATTAATCTTTTCTTAACATTCCTTCAGTAAATTACCCATACATATAAAACTCTCAAATTCGCATTTGAGCTGGACTTAACATCTTACTGGTTTCCTCATTAATTACCTAGATGAGCAAATCTTTGGCATGTGTTTTTTATATTTGTATGAGACGAATTTTAACCTTTTGAAAATTATACTACAGCACTAGGAAATAACATGGTCCAGGAAACTGTAAATTTCTCTTAAAATTTTTACATAATTCTCAGAATAGCATCACATCTCTATTCATGTTATCTAACCGTGGAGCTCTCCTGAGAGGGACTCAATAACTTCTACTCTTTCCAAGAAAAATGTACTATATTTGCACATGCCCATACCATCTGGATGGAGCTCAGACTCCAAATAAAAGACATAGATGAGACAAAAGAAAGTTCCGTGGATATTCCCTAGTGGAAAAATTCTGACAGCAGGATATGGATCAGAATCAGGTGTTGTCCATAACCTTGAGAACTGCTGTCACCCACAAGTCTGGTCACTACATCCTGTGATCATCCTAGGACCCTCCAATCAGATGCATTAGATAAGATGCCTACCTGGAATTGATTTGCATTTGCCCCATTTTTCTTAGGGTGGCTTTTTACCTACCTGCCCCTTTTCCCATCTGGAGCTTTGGCTTCACTGTTCCCTTCTCATGTCAATTCACATTAAGACCCTGTTTGGCTCAGAATGGCACAGGAAATTCACACATTATTTCTTATAATTATTCTTAATAATTTGCTCTTATACTTTTTCCATCATTTACAAAATGTGCTCATTAGTCATTATATGTGTCATGCTTCCTCTTCATTTGTTTCTTTTTGTGTTATCTCACTCCCTGTTAAGGTGTGCAAGCCTATTCCAAATCGTTTTCATTTTTCATTATTGAATAAGTCCCCTCTTCCTTTCCAGACCAAGTCTTGGGAGCTCCAACTTCCATAGGCCAATTCAGGTATTTTGCTAAGTGAAAGAACTCCAAGAAATAAATTAAGTCTCTACTACAGAAGTCTGAAATGGCTACAATGTTTTTTATCAGTCTTAATAACAGCATCTTAAAATTCCCTCTACATTGTTGTAGGTTATTGGGTGGGATGTGGTACCAGTGACTGAGGAAGAGGTCTGGAAGAGGACCAGGTTTGGAGGGAAGGTGATAAGTTTAGTTTGGAACTGGTCAAGTGAGGTTCCCATGAGGCATTCATAACATCATAGGCTGGCGTTACACGGCTTGGAGAAGTCGGTTTCAGTGTTGAAACTTTATGCCCTTTGGCAGAGATGGAGAAAACTTTTCCCTTCATTTTGGCTTCTAGTCACTGGAAGCCATTTACTTCTTTCTCCCCCAAACTCCACCCATTTGGCTGTTTTTCTGAACTGCAAAGAGGTCGTTCCTTTGAAGCTGAGAGCTCTGAAATATAAGTAGGAGTTTTAGACTCCTGGCATGACCCACTACAAAATCCCCTCGCCCTCCCTACTTTTTGTGCATGTATCGGTTCTTAGTTCTGTATGATCTTGGCTGTAGTGGTATCAGCTGCCATTTCATTGCTTGGATTTGAAAGATTCCATGAAGAGGGATTGAAAGTTGAATGGCTGATGCAGCATCTACTACCCAAACAGTTGCTAAAAAACTGTCCCAACATGCTTTCTGTGTCTTAACCTCAACCAGAACGAACCACTTAAACTTATGAATCAACCAAAGTGTGAAGATTTATACTGCTGGGCTGGAGCAAATTAAAATAGTTTAGTCCAAAACCTCCAGTTATAGGAAGTGAAATTAACCTAAACCATTGTGTCTGGTCTTATAAAATCCTCTCACATGCCTGTAAGATGGGAGACATTTCCTAGGACATAATTTAATTATCTATTTTAGAGTAGTGTAGTTGAATGTAGTTATTGTGGACAACTTGACTTGCTGATATCATTTTGGCCAGCAATAAGCCAAACATCATAGGAATCTATAGAGTGTTAATTTTTCAGAGGTAGTTTAGAGAGTAAACATTTTACTTATTAATCGAAAGTTACCTGGCTAGAGAGGTGGAGATTTAGTTCTATTTTGAACTTGGCTCTTAACCAGCTATATGGTCCTGGGTATGACCTTCAGCTTTTCAAGGCCCCAGTTTAAGATAAAAGTCAAGGTAGTTGGGCCAACCATGTTCTAACAATCTACTGTTGATTCTATATCTGTTTCTAGTTATGTCCTTTTAAGGAAAAGGAGAAAGATAGGGCCTCCATGTTTCTGGGCACCTCTCCTGCCCTTGTCTAACCAGGATTATCAGAACCCTGCTTTCAAGTAGACTCAGGCTGAGACAGATCTTATGAGCTCCCCCAAAACTTCCTTCTTCTTTAAAGTTTTTATCATAAAGGACGCCTGTCTTTTTGTGCCTGTCCAATATCTGAGAATCTTTCCTCTGTTTGGAGACTTTTGTTACTTTCACAAGGACTTTCTGAGCTTTGATGGGACCCTGAGCCCACCTCTCAGGGCAGAAGCTTCAAATGCCAGGTACCTGCATTGACAACCTCCTGTGCAGGTTGAGCATAGACTTAGGTTCCACCATCAGGCAACCTTGCCGTGGGCTGTACTTCCTTAATGATGCAGAGACTACCGAGGATTAGTGGTGTGGCTGGCAGTGGTGTTAGTAACAGCTTATCCAGTGACCACTTGAGAGGAGTTAGTGGTGAGAGATGCAAAGTCTAGTGATTGACAACAATGGACCTGTATTTAGCAGACCAGCTTTGTGGCATAATTTGTTGGCATTGTTCCAATTCATAAAGATATTAGCTTAGTGTGCAATTCTTCCCAGTGATTTTACAAGTTTATTCACCATATTATTCCTTTTATTCTCAACTCAGCCAGATTTGGTTTCTTTTGCCTCAGCAAAGTTTTCTGACTGATTTAGTTATAAATGGACAAAATAAAATAAAATAAAAGGACATCTCCTCACTCATTACAATTCTTTCCACAGACTAAAGCTGGATTAAATCATAAAATCACTGTATTAAGTTCCTGTCTTCTTCATTAATCTGTTGATTCCTCAAGAGCAGAGACGATGCCTTGTTTATCTCTTCAGTCCTGGAAACTATTGGTATATATTACCTTGTAGAAAACATGTGCTCTCTAAGTAATATGAGCAAAGAATAATGGAAGTTCAAAGGAGTTGCCTGTGGGATTCAGGAAGAGTTTATCTGAAAAGTAACATTTTCCCTGGGTCTTAAAATACACATAAATATGTGTCCGGTAGACAAGTATGGGAAGTGCAGTATAGTACAGAGAAAATAAATGTAAAGAGACATTCAGGGTAGAGCAATTGATTTGGTACTTGAGGGCTTTAGCATGGTGTATAAGGTGTTTCTTTCCCCAAAGTCTAGCCCTAGAGTTCCCTGTGGAGTGCTAGCTAGCAAAATCAGTAAGCATCAGGTGAAGCAGATAGGGAAAGGCATTTTCCAATATAGAAGCTCAAAATGCTTAGCTTTAACTAGGGTGAAGGAATTAAAGGATGGCGCTAACATATCCAAAACCAGAATTGTCACATGGAAAGTGGGTGGATCAGCCACCACTTGGCACCTGGTTTATGAACCAGACTTGCTAACTTGGTTAAGGTGGGACTATCACAAAAAAATAAAACTTCTGTGTTTTGGAGGTAAATTAAGGTTTCTAAACAGGTAAAGCCAAGGAGTAGCCCAAGGAGAAAGAACAATTCACTCAGAAAATGCCATTTTATGATAGATGACTGACCAGCTATTCCCTTATCTCATTGTCTGACCATTTGCAAAAAAAAAAAAGAAAGAAAAAAAATCCTCTATTCTGACCATTGAAGTTTGGCATGACTAGAAATTAGGGTTTCAGGAAGATGGAGGCATGGATGGATAGTAGGGTCAGTGGAGGCTAACTTTTTAAAGGAAAGCAGTACCAAGTATGCTTACATCAAATACTAGGCAAGGGGGAAGCTTCCAGGCAATGGATTGGAATGAGAGACAAATTAGAAAAATCACTTTACTTCAACAAACACGATTTGAACAGATTACGTACCCCTTGGGTTCAGCAAGATGACAAAGGCCTGGTCTTACTCTCTAGGAGCTCATGGTTTAGCAGGAGACAGACAAGTATCCCAGAATTGTGTTACAACTTCAACAGTAGATATATATCGGAGACACATAAATTGGACAGATCATTTAGAAGGGAGTAAGAGGCAAAGTAAGACTGGCAGGGTTGGACTAGGGGGTGAGACAGTGGCTGTTAATTAACGTCCAGGCTTTCAGTTCAACTCCTCACCCCACCTTCTGGCCCTGTAGACTCTCAACCCAGAACCTCCTCAAGGGTGTTCTGAGAAGATGGAATCCCACTCTCAGGATGTCTCCCTTTGGCTATCCTCAGGATTGTAGCAATTGCTAACAGACTTCTAGCCCTTTTCCATCAGCAGTTGGTTGAAATTTCTCTCTTTTTTTTTTTAAAGATTTATTTTTATTTATATATCCCCCCTTGCTGCTTGTGCTTGCCGTGTCCATTTGCCTTGTGTTTTTCTGTGTCTACTTGTCTCGCCCTGCTGCGTCATCCCACTGAGGCAGCCCACCGCGTGGTGGCTTGCCTTCACCAGGAGGCCCTAGGAACCGAACCCAGGGCCTCCCATGTGGTAAAGCGGAGCCCAACCACAGCCGGTTCCCTGAAATTTCTCTTGGTTTACAATGAACCTCTGCCTTTTTTACTGTTTGGGGGCCATCTTGATTTTCTGGATATTTCTTTAGTGTGAATTCGAAGGTTCTTTGGAGGCAAAACGGTTTGGTCAGTCTGTCAAATTTTGCATATGTCGTGTAATCCGCCTCGCAACTATCTTAAAAGGCAGATGCTATGATTAGCCTCATTTTAAAGGTAAGTGCATCTCCATAGGTTAAGAAGCTTGCCAAGATCCCCCAGCTACAAAGTAACCAGGCCATAGTGTGTTGGTCAAGGGATGTTGTATGGGAATTCCACACATATACACGATTATTTTTTAAGTTCACAACTTCTCTAATAAAATATATATTTTTAAAAAGATATCCCAAATGAAACTGGAAAAAAAATATCCCAGCTGGATTAGAATCTCAGTCTCACCATTGCGTCTGATTGTGTGGACTGAACCAAGGCAAGGTGGGATGTGGCAGACAAGGGCATGGGGTCCAAGGGAATGTGCACTGCAAGAAGGGTTTCAGAAGACCCTTGAAGGGTTGGTGTGTGTCTTGGAGAAGCGGTTCCTAACTTTGTTAAATACTAGCACTTTTACAAATCTCCATGCCCAGGCCACTTAAATGAGAATTTCTGGGGATGAGTCACCGGCATCAGACTTTAAGCTCCCCAAGTCACTCCACTGCAGCAAGGTTTGAGAACCAGTCTTTATGCAGTGCCTCTCAAACTTTATGCAGTGCTTCTCCAGGAATGACCTGGAGATCATAAAAATGTAGTAGGTCGGGGATGGGCCCCCTGAGTCTGCATTTTCAACAAGCTCCAATGTGATGGTCTTGTAATTTGGCCTTAAAGAAGTGCAAGGCACTTTGCTCCCAGAATTAAATTTAGGGAAATAAACCTGGATTCTTTTGAGAATCCTTCCCTGGGCATGATTCTGATTTCCACTGAAGTTGCCTTTGTAGCTCACATTCCAGAGGAGCAGAAGCTGCTCTGCAGATTTGATTGGCGGTACGGGCAGCACTTTCCAGCTCAGGTCCCCGCCAGAGCTTTGTCTACAGTTGGGGAAAGTGTCAGACAAGTACACAGTGAGGGATAATCATTTTACAGTGGAAGCCCTTTAACTGAGAGCTAACAGAATCAAATTAGAAGAGGCAAATTGCCGTGGGGAACCAGGAAAGGATTTTTACGGTTGGTTTTTGATTAGACCGTGGAATGATTTTCCTGGGCAGTAGCTGCCACTTGTTTCATTTTAAGAGAAGGCTTAGACTACATACCAGAGGTGGTGGCAGAGAGAGAGATGAGGTGACCTAAGAGGATTTTTATTGCCCCAACTTCTGTCACCAAATGAAACTTGAACAGCTTTCTCACATCTTAAACAGACCTATGTAAAACAATTATGAAAATTCCATCCATTATAAAATTCCTCTGTTAATCGCACTTGAGAAATATGTCGCTTGGGCCCTACTAATCCCTGATGGCTGGGATTTAGGCATCCAGGCTGCAGAAGGAAGGCAGGATGGCTTCTGATGTGTCTGTGTAACTGCCACCCCTTTCTTCCAGGAGTTAACTATTCTTCCCCAAGTGACTGCACACCCTAGATCCTCAGCATGTAGTGTGGCTAGGGAACTGGGAAACAAGGAGGGCAATGGTTTCTTCATCTTCTTTTATGTTGCTTTGCAAAATGATGCTACCATATGTGCTGTTATATTTAAATAGCAAATGCTGGAAACTCACAAAGTGGAAAAATGCAGGAAGTCCTGTACCATTCGCAAACAGGTTTTCCAGGGAAAGCTGATTTCCTTGCGAGGTTTTGAATTTATCGCATCCATTTTGTTTCTAACTGCAGCAGGGCACGTAGGAAAGAGCAGTTATTGGTTCTCTCTCTGACTGGTTAATTGATGGAGTATGTAGCTCTTGAATAGGTTTATGTGAAGTTGCTTTTCACAGCATCAGGGAGCTGCGTTGACCTCTTCAGCAGTGTGACAGTAGGTGAACACGGGCTGGAGAGTTTTAATTTTAATAAAAGATGGAGGCAAAGGTCTCACTTTACACCCGAGATATATATGAGTAGGCATAAGCCTTTATGTTCTCCTTAAGAAAGTGAAAGAAGTACGCAGGGAAAAAATGCAAGAAACAGATTAGATTTAAGACTAATGAAAACAACTCTCCTGTCCTGCTAAGATTTATGGATTTAATTAGAGAGGCCAACCAGTGTTGTAGGGAAAAGAGTAATGACAGATCTGGATTCAAATCTTGTTTTCACAGCTTCCTAACTGTGGGACTTTGGGCAAGTACCTCAAACTGACTGAGTTTCCAATTCTTTCTCTATAAAGTAAGAGTGATAATAACTGCCCTTCAAGGTTGTTGTATGAATTCTATGCTATTTGAATTTGTAATGAATCCAGTTTATTATATACAAGTTATCTGTGATTAATAATAATTAAATATAATCTATTAGTTCAATCTTTAGGGGGAAAATATCACTAATTAATTATAAAGTTTGCCTCAAGTTTTAAATGGAATATTAATCCCCATTGTGTAATAGCTAGACAAAAAAGTGTAAGACACCAATGCATTACATGAAATACTATCAGATTTAAGATCAGTGAAAACATTTATTTAGAGACTAAGAAATCATAATCACTGCCATTTAATCTTTTATTTTGTAATGTAAGAACCAAGTTAAAGGTATCGTGGTGGAGGTGGATATGTTTCTGAAAACTAATCTGCTTTGATTACAAGGGCACCAAAATATTCATATATAATTTAATATTTTAGACAAAAAGTGCTTTAAATTGTCACTGAGAAAAAAACATGAAGCAATACATACAAAACAAATCCTCACCCCATTTTTCTTTATCTTTAGCCTTTTGCCAATACCTGGAGTAAGAGTTAATCTTCAGGAAGGGCCAAGGATAACATGGTGATTAGGGAATGGGTGAGTATACAATGTTTTTAAAATTACATTTACCTATAGGAAATGATTACACGTTTTACCACATGCATGGTACACCTGTTACTGAACACATGGTATGCATTACTGAGGAATGCATGTTTTTTAAACTGAATGGTTTGTTTTTAGATTTAATATAGGTAGGCATGCCCAAAATTCACAGTATTACGTGGTCTTTCTAAATGTCTTTTGATCCCAGCAAGTTCACAGAGATAATTCAAATATGAAATCTTTCTTTGAACTGCCTACAGCCTAGGAAGGCAGGGAAGGTGTGAGTGAAAGCTCAAGGGACATTCATTCCACTGCTTTGGGAGGTAAGAGGAAACCTGATAGAAAAAGCAAGTTTCAAGGAGGAGGAGGCATTTGAACTGGATCTGACTGTTTTATTAGGATTTGAATCCAGAATTGAGAGAAAGGAGATTTTGAGCATGAGCTCAGGGTTGAAGACAAGAGTTTAAGTGTGTGAAGAAGACATGGTAAGAACTAAAGTTAGGATGAGTTGTGGATGTGTTGTTGATGGCTTTGAATGCCAGGCTAGGGAACTTGGATGTTATTTCCTAGGTGCTAGGGAGCAGATGAATGGCATGATGAGGGCAGTGTTACACATCTTTTAATATTTAGCAGTGCAGAATGTATAGAGAGTCTTGCTCCAGGGAGGCCACGCTAAACAAGTATTGTAATCATCACTGTGGGGTTAAGACCTCTCTGCCTTGACAACAAATGTTAACAAGAAAAGTTGGTGGACAAATTCTATCGAAAATGGAGAGGACCTGCTAAGACCAGATCTTGTTATTGTTGTATATTACATCAGCTTTAGAAAGTGTTGTCTACGGCAGAAAATCCAGTGCTTTCTTCTGGGACTAAATGAGCCTGTGATTTCCATGACACTGTTACCAAAAGACATTCAGGTAAAAATGAGCTCATTGAGTTTAGGTGAATTTGTTAAGTAAGTGCACTTTTCAGGAACAGATAGGAAAACAGAAGAATATAAACTACATCAACAAATCCAATAATTAATGTTTCTTTGAGGTTCTATTATGTGAATGATGCAATGGGTTTGCACTGGGAAATTCAGAAGATGTGAGAAAGCAAGAGAACCAGTATTTATTAATCCACCTACTAAACAATGCCTCTAAGTGTTCATGCCCAATCTTCACACAACAACACAAAATCAATTCTGATCCCATTTTGTGTAAAGTAAACAGTTAGCCAAAGGTCACAG
Organism: Chaetophractus vellerosus; assembly: GCA_004027955.1. Lineage (NCBI taxonomy): Eukaryota > Metazoa > Chordata > Mammalia > Cingulata > Chlamyphoridae > Chaetophractus > Chaetophractus vellerosus. The sequence goes on from PVKH010005971.1 coordinate 21,392, forward strand.
TACTGATGGATTTTGGCCCTGAAGCTTGAACACCAGTCAGACTGACTCCAAAAGTCTTTCCCCTGGAAGTTATTAGTTGAGGGCATTAGAATATTCCTTAAATTCTATTTAATAACACTGTCATAACACTCAAACGTAAATATAAAATGCAGGGCAGTATATGCAAGTGCATTGGGGGTACTATTTGAAATTAAATTATGTCATTCCTCCCATCC
>PVKH010005972.1:0-21505 GCA_004027955.1 Chaetophractus vellerosus
TAATAAAATAACTAAATCTTTAAAAAAAAAAGTTTGACAATATATAATGGACATGCTTCTAAGTCCATGGATTTATTGCTTTAAAAATAGACATATGGTATCAGCTATCTATCATCACAAAAATGCTGTGGAATAAACAACCATAATAGACAACATGGAAGAATAGATGCCAATGTAAGTAGATAGAGGAAAATAAAGAAATAATCAAAGGAAGAAAATAGATATAAAAAATACATTAACAGAAATGAAAATGCCTTTGATTGGTTTATTGGTAGAGTCGACACAGCTGAGGAAAGTACAAATGACCTTGAAGAAGTTTCCACTGCCTTGTCTTCAAGCTCATTTATTCCATCTTCAACCATGTTGTCTACTGACTTTCTCAGCTAAACAAAACTAAGGAAATTTGTTGCCAACAGATTTGCCCTGAAAAAATATTAAAAGAAGTTCTTCCAGAAGAAAGAAAATTATGAAGGTCAGAGACAAAAGAAAGGAAGAGCATCAGAGAAGGAGTAGATGAAAATAACGCAAAATATTTCATTTTTTGTTCTTCTTAATTGAGCTAATGGTAACTGTTCAAAGTAATAATAGTAACACTTAATTGGTTTATTATAGCATGTGGATAAATTAACTTAATCTCTCAGGAGATGGGAAGGAGAAATTGGGCATATTATGTTATAATATAACTGCACAACACATGAATTAGTACAGTGCTGTTTGAAAGGGGGCTTAATGTATACGGGAAACTACAGAGCAGTGATTAAAATGGTAGAAATTAATCTATTTCAATTTTCACTTCAAATGTGAATGGTTTAAATACAGCAATTACAAACAAAAATTTTCAGAATGGATTAAAATCAAGACTCAACTTTTTGCTGTGTATGAGAAACAAACTTTAAATTAAAAAAAACATAGCTAGGTCAAAGAAAAGGGATGGAGAAAAATATTCAGTACTGTGATGGTTAAGTTCGTGCATCAACTTGACTAGATCATGGTCTCCAGTTATTTGGTCAAGAAAGCACTGGTATCTGATTGTTACTGTGAAGGTATTGTCTGGATTTAAGTCATTAGCTAGTGATTGCATATTTGGTTAATTATATCCAATTACTTGGAATTGTTAAAGGGACAACTGCATCAGAGAGAAGACTTTCTATCTGTATATCAGCCAGCCAGCTTCTCCTGGGGAATTCTTTGTCTTCATCAAGTTTCCAACTTGTGGCTTCTCCTTGGGAATTGAACATCACTATGGGGTTCCCAACTTGCTGCCTGCCTTACAGAATTTAAGCTTGTCAGCCCTTTATAGTCATGTAAGTAAATTCCTATTACAAATCTCTTACTACATACAAACCCATGTGTGTGCATCTATATTTATATATCCCAAAAAGAACAAAAGAAAAATAAAAAGACAAAAAACTACATTTATATGTCCTGGTGGTTCTATTTCTCTGGAGAACTCTAATACTCATGCTGACACTAAAAGAGAAAGCTGGAGTAACTATATTAGTTTGAGAGAAAAAAAAACCTTCAGAACAAGGAAAATTATCAAGGATACAGGGGCATTACAGAACAACAAAGGGGTCAACTCTCTAAGAAGACACATAAAATCCAAAATGTGTGTTCATTCAACAGCAGATAGTAAAAATTGATAGAATGAAAGAAGAAATAGACATAATCACTATTATCTGTGAAGACTTTAATTTCTCATTGTCATAAATTGATAGATTTCTGAGAGAAATTTCAGATATTGATAAATCAAGCTGGCAGAAAACCAAGAAGGATATTTCTGATCTAAATGACATCTATAGAATGCTCCATTCCATAACATCATAATCTACATTTTTCTCAAACTCACACAAGCCATTCACCATGATAAACTACACTGTGCCTTAAAATGTACCATAACAAAATAGAAAAAAAAAAGAAATCCTATAAAGTAAATTCTCCGATCACAATGGAATTAAACTAGAAATCAATAACAGAGAGATGGCTGGAAATTCCAAAATATTTGGAAATTATAAAAATCTACATTTAAATAACCTATGGATAAATAAGTTTCAAATGAAATTTAAAAAAAATGTTTGACATTTAAAAGTGATAATATAACATCAACATTTGTAGGATGCAATGAAAGCACTGTTTTGAGAGAAATGTATAGCATGGCATGTGTTAGAAAAGAAGAAAGATCTAAAAACAATTGCTTAGACTTCTACCCTAGGAATCTAGAGAAATACAGCTAGATTTTAAGCTTAAAGCAAGTAGAATAAACAAATAATAAAAGTTAGAGCAGAAATTAGTGAAATTTAAAATAAACCAAAAAAAAAAAAAACACTAAGGAATATAAAAATCTAAAGCTGTTTCCTTGAAAGGATCAACAAAATTTTAAACCTCTAGCCAGTTCAGCCAAGGGAAATAAAAAACGTGCACATTACCAGTACCAGAAGCTACAGATACCCTGAAAATTAGAAGGCTAACAAAGGAACACCAGAAACAACTCTTTTCCCACAATTTGATAACTTAGATGAAATGAATCAACTCACTGAAAAAACAAAACTACCAAAATTCACACAAGGAGATACAAGACTTTTAATGCCCTATATCTAATATAATATTGACTCAATAATTATTAACCTTACAAAAAAGAAAACACAATGCCCGTTTGTTTTCACTGGTGAATTCTACCAAACACAAAAGGAAGACTAATAGCACTTCTCCACAATCTCTTCCAGAAAATGGAGTCAGAGAAAACACTTCCTAGCTCATTTTGTGAAGCCAGCATTACCTTACTACCTGAACCAGATAAAGACATTACATGAAAGGAAAACTACAGAACATCGATGCAGGAGTCAACAAAATATTATCAAACATAATCTGATAATGTAATAAAAACTTTCATCATGACCAAGGGTGATTTATTCTAAGAATGCAAGCCTAGTTCAACATATCAACAGGCTAAAGAACCAAAATCATACTATCATATTAAATGATACAGAAAAATCATTTGGCAAAATCCAATACCCATTCAAGATAAAAAACCCTCAGCAAATGGGGACTAGACGACAACTTCTTCAACATAACACCTACAAAAATACCTACAGTTAACATCATAATTAATGGTGAAAGACTGGATTGTTTTCCCCTAATATCAAGAACAAGGAAAAGATGTCCTCTATCACTGTGTCTGTTTGAAATGATACTGGAGTTCATGTAATGAGTCAAGAAAACTAAAAAGTATACTGTTCTGATAGGAAGCAATGAAACTCTCTTCATTTGGTGAAGATGACATGATTGTCTATGTAGAAACCCCCCAAAATCTCGAAAGAAAAATACTCCTAGTCTAGAAAATCAGTAAAACACAGTCTCAAGATATGATACAAGGTCAATATACAAAATTCTACTGATTCTCTATTTAACATCAGTGAACAACTGGAATTTGAAATAAAAAAGCAGTGCTATTTATAATAGCACAGAAAAGGAAATACGTAGCAATAAACCTGAGAGAATATGTACAAGATCTGTATACAAATCACTAAAAAATGCTGAAGAAAGGGACTCAAGATCTAAAGATCTGTGTTCATGAATTGGAATATTGAACATTTTTAGTAAATCAATTCTTCTCAACCTGATCTATGTATTCAATTTCAATGTAAACTGTATCAAAATCCCAGAAAACTTAGAATAACCAGCACAACTGGAGAATAATACAAATGTTGGGGGATTTATACTACCCATGCAACCAAATCTATAAAGCAATAGCAATCAAGACAGCAATGAATTAGTGAAACAGACACAAAGATCAATGGAGCAAACTAGAAATCCCATAACAGACCCAAAATATATAAAATTAATTAAATAGAGAGAAAAGAGCCTTTTACCATAAATGGTGATGGAATAAAATGAACTTAGACACAGACTTTATACCTTTCACAAAACTAATTCAAAATGGATCATGGACCTAAAAGCACAATGAAAACTAGATAAAGAGAATATGGGTGGGGCCGGCTCGATAGCCCACTGGATAGGGCGCCGGCATACCACATGGGAGGCCCCAGGTTTGATTCCCGGGGACCTCTCCTAGCGGGCAGACCGCCTTGAGAATAGCAAGCCGCCATGGGCGGGCCGGAGCCGCCGTGGGCAGGGTAAGAAGCTGCCACGGACATGGCAAGAGCCGCCACGGGCAGGGCAGGTCGCCCGTGGATGGAGCGCAGCCAGCCACCCGCGAACTGAAAGCCAGCCGTGAACCGACGCAGAGACCGCCCACAAGCGGGGAAAGTCGCGCCTGCACAGTGACCACTCTCGGTGCGTCGCCGAAGCGGGGGGAAGGGGAGATATGTAATAAAATAAATAAATCTTTAAAAAAAAAAAGAGAGAATATGGGAGAAAATTGACTTGGTGACCTGGAGTTTGGTGATGAGCTTTTAAATACAACATGAATAACATAATCCATGCAAAAAAAAACTCATGAATTGGACTTTATTAAACTTATAAATATCTTCTATGAAAAAGACACTGTTAAGATACTAGAAAGACAAGCAACAGACAGGAAGAAAATATTTACAAGACTCATTTCTAATGAAGATTTGGGTCCAAAGTATACGCAGAACTCTTACAACTCAATGGTAAGAAAGCAAATGACCATATGAAAGATTGGTAAAATACATCAACAGACACCTAACCAAAGAACGTATACAAAGAACAAATAGGCATGTTGAAAAATGCTCAATATCATATGTCATGAAGAAAATGTAAATGAAGACAACAATGAGATATCACCAGTCAAACCTGTGAAAATGTGGAAACAAAACAAAACAAAATAAAATACCTGAAAATACTAATTACCATTGAGAATGTGGAGCAATAGGAAATTTCATTCATTGCTGAGGGGAATCTAACCTATTACAGCCACTTTGGAGGACCTTTTGGAAATTTCCTGCAAAACTAAACATATTTTTCCCACACAATCCATCAGTCACACTTCTAGATATTTACCCAACTAATGTGAAAACTGATGTCCATATAAAAACCTGCACATGAATATTTACAGCAGGTTTTTTCACAACTTCCAAAAAGTGAAAGCAGTCTAAATGTCCTTTAATAGATGAATGGATAAATAAATTGTGGTACATCCATGCCATGGGATACTACTCAGCAATAAAAATAACTTATCATGTTACGCAATGACATGGATGAATCTGAAATGCACATTAGGTTAAAGAAAGAAGTCTGAAAATGCTGCATATTGTATGATTCCATTTATACGATATGCAGGATCAATCAAATTATAGAGATGGCAAATAGATCAGTGTTTGCCAGGGGTTGGAGGAGTGGGAAATGAAGGACAGGGGAGTTTGTTTAGGGTGGTGAAACTATTCTGCCTGGTTCTGTAATGGTGGCTCATGGTGTCATCCTTTTGTCAAAACCCATAGAACTTGGCAGAAAAAGTGATCCCTAATGCCTGGGAATCTAAAATAATCATTTAGGGGTGGGAGAATACTAAGATGGAATGAAAAATGTGACAGAACAATTTATCTGTGTTACAGATGTGTTAAATAACCTCACATAAGGGAATAGGGGAAAATGTTCTCATCCATGTAAATTTGGAAATTAGTGGATGCTATAAGACTAATTGCTAGAGGTACTGTATAGAAGCACTGTGTTCTAGCTGATAAAGTTGTTTCTCATGGAGGTTTAAGTTAATAATTCTGATATCACTCTATGTGTATTCTGGAATTGGACAATTAAGCAAATGGATGGCAGATGGTGGGAGGCATGTTTCTCACTTTTGGAGTGAAGGTTTATAGACAAGAAAGGAAAGGAGGCTAGAATGATCCATGAAATAAAGCCTTGGAGTTGGAAACATCAGTATAAACTCATGTCTAGCTAAATATAGGTACAGATGACTACCACAGAAATACTTATCAATATGTGTGCATACATGGGCTAGTACATACATATATTTCCTTGCTCTGCTCATTGAAAGGGCTTGGGAGTGATAACACCCCACTAGCAACAAGTACACCTACCTCCAAGGTCTTTATTTCATTACCATTCTCCAATAGAAGGAACCAACTTTACTTGGAAAAATGGCTGGTTGCGTTTAGGACTGGGATAAGAAACATTCAAAATGAGTCTGGAGTGTCTTGCGATTCCAGAAAGTAAGAAAATATACACGACACACATGCACACACACACAATCCTCAACACCCATATTCACACCTCTATCTCAACACACCCACCCCCCACACACTCACATCCCCAAACAGGGTATGCCCAAGGGCCATGAGAGAGAAGTGAGCGAGCTCCCAATGGCACAAACCATTTGTTTTGAGCAATAAAGTAAGTAAAGTATCATTGGATTTTAGCCTAAAGTATAAAATAAATATTCAAGAGTCCATATTTATGCAAATAAATTATTAAATAGATAAATGAAGATAAATAGACAAATCTCCTGTGCAGAAGAATTCCAAATAATTTATGCAGATATTCTGCCCTCAAGGAGGTTGAGCAGAATTTCCTGCTCATTCAGTGGGAGCTATGCCAACTGAGTCCCTTCCAAAGAGTAGAGTATGGAAAGAAGGATAAAAGAGTAACTTTTCAGTGGGGAAACCTGACTCATACTCCCTCAACCAGGGGCTCAAGGTCAACCTCAGCAGTGGTAAATCACCTTGGTTGTTTGAGAAACTGTCACAGCCAAGAGGAGGCTAAGGATTTAGGGACGCTAAACGGAATGGGGTATCTTGGATGGCGTCCTGGGACAAAAGGAGGTGTAAACTAAGGAAATATGTATAAATTATGAACCTGGACTAATGATGCTGTATCAATATTGGTTCAATAATTGGGGCAAATATATCATAGGAATATAAGATGTTAATTATAGGGCACAGTGGTTTTGGGCATAAGGGAACTGTCTTTACTTTCTTCACAATTTTTCTGTAATTATAAATCTATTCTAAAATTAAAAGTTTATTTAAGTACCTCATTGTTGCTTTAATCTTCATGTAAAAGTTAAAAAGAGCACCTTCCCTTTTGAAGCAGAACAGGCAATGTTGACTCTGATGGTAGAACTAAAGGTAGAATTGGAGAGAAATAGATTACCTAAGATCATCTCCCAGAAGATGTAATGGGCATTCTTAGTAGGTTAGGATTAATGGTGGCAAATTTACACGACCTAATTTCTCCTTGATGCTGTTAAAATCTCTCCTACCCAAAGGGAAGTTTCTAGTGCTCATGTTATTGCCTCTATGCAGCTAAACCAAATAAGAACAAATCAGAACTGGGCCCCGAGATAACAACATATAGGAGTTTGGAGAGAGTTATAACAGAGAAGATAATTTAATAAGGACAATCAACCAAATGCTAAAGTATCAGAGACCCGACGGCCAGCCTAAGTATTCTCAGAGGGATTGTACCCTCCTCAATTACATGAAGAGTCTGTGTAAAATAGCAACCTGTGCCAACTGAATTTTTCACCCCACACACACCAGTTTATTTAAACTCAATTACTTACATGACCAGGACCAGTGACTTTTAAGAAGGAGAAGCTCCTCTATTGTGCAAAGTGTTCTGCCAGAACTCAGCATGTGTTTTCTTTCCTTTAAAACCAGCATTTCCATATAATTGGATTAACCCAGCGTGTGACTGTGGCCAGATGTCCACCCTTCCTAGATGGGGTAGAAGCCTCATGTGACCTGGGGCTTCTCTTGTAGTATTCCAGGAGCCAAAATTTGAGACTTTGGCTACAAGTGACATTGAAGTGTCCTTAAGAAGTCACAACTGTTGATGGAAAAATACCTAGGGCTCAATTAGAGTTTTAGAATTTCAAACAGCAATTTTCAGAGACGAAGAGAGGATTTGTCTATTAATTGCTTAGAGTGAGCTATGACTTTGCTAAGATATATGAGGAAAAAAATTAAAGAACTTTGCAAGAATAGTTAAATTCAAAAATTCTATTAGAGTTCTCAAGTCTCCTTTTTTAACTACTTCAACTTGCGCAAATCCAACCCATTACCATATCCCCCACCTTCTTTCTCCAGCATCTTTCATCTCCCTCCTCCAAAGACTCAGTGTTTCAATTAAGCAAGCACTTATCAAAATTCTACTATGTGCTTCAAATGGAAGGGTTGTGGAAATATAAAAACACAGTCCCTGCCCTCAAAAGGCTTACATTTTAGGGTAGGAAATATGAAAGTTCACAGAAAATGCAATATGAATAGGAGAGGAAGAGCATTCTATGAAAAAAAAGAGGGAAAATATCATTTTAAATTGGAGGAGGGGCTTAAGGAAAGCTTCATGGCAGAAGGGACATTGAAATGTGATGAAGCATCCAAACCTAAGCTTGCCTCCTCCATCTTGGTTACGCATGCAAGCCCTTGATTCTACAACAGAGGTGGGTTTCTGTGTGGCTAAATTTTGTAAGAAGGCTCTTGGGACTTTGGGAACCTAAATCACATTCTGGCTTTTTGTGGAATGGTGAGATTATCATATCCTCCTTGTGACACGGAGCTTAGAAACTGATGCTGAGTGGAGGCAAGGGACAACTTGCAGGAGACATCTGTAAGACTATCGCAAGGTTTCCTTTGAGGAAGCGATAGCTTCTCATAAATGTTCAAAAGATAGCATCCTTCATCTTACCCCATTTGTAACTTTTCATCACCCTTCCTAGGGGGCCTGCCAGCCTTGACACCCCCAGGGGCCCAGGCCACTTTTGGACATTTACTCATAGGTAACTCCTGGATGATTCACCCCCTGAGGATGAGTCCCTCATGGTTCTCAAGTACTTCTCATGACTGACATCAATGGAGTTTTGTTCTGTCTGTAAGTATCACACACAATCATTCAGAGAAAGAATAAATGTATGGTCTGGTGTCTCCAGTAACAAATGGATGACCTCCATTACAGCATGGTAGAGCTTCATAGGAAATAAAGCTCCCCCTTGTCTGAGATCTAAAGTCAAGGCAGGAGCAACACTGAAGTGCCCCTGGAGTGTGTGAGGACAGTCTAAACACCCAGTGTCACTCTAGGCCTGTGTGTACATTAACTGTGAAAAGGTGGGCTTTCACTCTTTGTAGCTTTCCAGATCACTTTTCCATCAGTGTGTAATGGAATTTAGCATTTAATTCTTAAATAAATATTAAGTTGTCCATGACTTTATAAGATATGTAAATTTCCAAAAAGCAAACAGAGGAAACCAATTTTATATTTCAGTGGCCGGATATATAGTTCCTGAGAAAATAGTTGGACAATTTCTAGTAAATTTGTGACCACTACATTAGTTAATTTAGAGAGAAATTAAATTAAACAAATGCATGTCCTGCACATTTACCTTTTTTGTAGGAATGTGTGTGTGTGCGCTAAGAAAGTACAACTCACTCCCTTGAGAGCAGTAGAAGGGTTTTGTTAAGACCCAGAGATACAGTGCATGGTAAAGCTCTGTGCAACCTAAATCACATGCTCACTTAGGTCCCCTGAATTCATAAATTGTTAAATGCAGCAAGTTCCTCCTTTACTGCCCACATTTACCATTAAGAGCGCTGAGAACTGGAGATTTAAGCCATTGTCTAAGATCACTAAGATAAAAGAGTTTCAACAACAAGAGCCCACATTTCCTGACACTAGCATAATTCAAAGGTCTGTTTATTACACCTTTTTGCCTCTAATATTGCCTTTCCAATTCATTCATTCATTCACTCTATCTTCCAATATTTATTAGTCACCCATTCTGTCCCAGAGAGCATATTATTCTTAGAGAAGAATAGATGCAAAGACCAAACCCTGATTTGCAAGACATCAGCCTAGTAGAGCGCTTGCTTGCAATATGGTCTCTTCTGTGGTCTCCACACGTGGTCTTAGTGCACAGTGCCAGGACAGAGCAAGAGAGCAGCCTGTTCCCTGAGCTGTGCCCAGACATACATCTTGGCATATCAGGGCACCAGAAGTTAGAGGGAGGTGCAGTGGGGAGTACATCGTGTGCTCTTGAATGCAGCACTCTGTGGAGTCTATCAAAGTGGTTTTATTATTTCAAATTCTCTTCATTTTGTTTCCTGTCATCATTTGGGTGATGAAGATTGACACATCGGGAGACTTCTTGATCCCAACACCAAAGAAGAAGAGTCTAGGCAGGCAACAAGCTCCTCTACATAGTGCAAATAGACCAAAGAAATTAATTACAGGTGGTCTCAGTGTTGTCTGTGTTTACCAGTGTCATTTCCTGGAGGTAAATAGCAATATCTCTATATCTCTATCTCCGTCTTTATCTCTATATCTTTATATATGTATCTATTTCATCTACATCATCTGTATCTACATCTAAATCTACATATACATCTATAACTATACCTATACCTAAAGCTATATCATTTTCCTGCCAGGTAATCAATTATTTGGGTATTTTGTTGTTGTTGTTGTTGTTGTTTTATTCCTAAAGTAAATATGAATCAGGTATTAAAGGTAGGTCAAGGGAAAAAAAAGGGAAATGTGGATAATTTCAACCTATTATTTCTTAAGGTGATTTGATTTAAAATTAGGGTTTAATTGTAGTACAAATACATGAGTATATCATTCTTAAAAAACAGTGAAAATATTACAGATAAAGTCAAATTTCTCTTTGACTCACCCCCTGCATCCTGATCCCTCTTCTTCTCAGAGATAACCACTGCTTTATAAGTGATGGACAATAGTCACATACACATCACACACATTTATTTACTTATTTACCTATGTCCTCATTTATAATCCTCCCACAATGTAACTCTAAAATTCTGATCATCATGTTTAATCTTTCACTCCATAATTGGTCAAATGCTTACCAGAAGAAGACAGAGGACAAGGAGTTGGTGTCTATCACAGCTTCTCTTCTAAAAGTCACCAATGTGCTCCACTGGGCCCACCACTTGGCTTCATCCAACTTCCACCTGCTTGAGTCCTTGGATCCACTGGACTCTGTGAAAGAGTTTTCCCCGTGGGAAAGTCACTTGTGCTACCCTTTCTCTGGTTGTTCTTTTTCGTCTATGTCTTACCCAATTTCTCAGTCTCTTACCTGGATCCTGTCCATCTTCCTGTCCTTGAACACCCACATTCTGGCTCAGCCTTTCCTCTCCAGCTTCTCTATTTGCTCCTTGCTACCTTCCTCTCTCCCTCATCCTCAGCTCCCACCAGTTGACCGATGAGAGTCCAGTCTCGGTTTTCCAGTCCGAACTCAATCCTCAACTCTCTCCTCTGATTTCTTAGTTTCTATTGGGTACACATAGATGCCAGCAGCCTCCTTAAATTCATCAGGCTCATGTCTATCCACACCAACCCCTGACCCCTATCCTGTTGCCACCCTAAATCTATAGCTCCTCTTTAAACCCACTACTACCCCACTAATTTCTTACTAATGAGTCACTGGACATTATCTTCACATTTTTCAATTGAGTCTTAGGGATTCCTACTGGTGTGGCTGTGGTTTAGACAAGACTTTAGTTTAAAATCCTGATCCTTCTTCTTTATAGACATATGACTCTTTAATTTTTAAATTTCTTATCTATAATATGGAAAATAAAATACCTTCTGCATGGTTCAAGGAGGCCCCAATGCAATGCATTCCTTTTCCTTGTCCAAGCTCTGAACCAGCAGAAAAATAACCGAATTGGTTAGATGAGAAACCAACACATCACCGTTATTATCGATACAGTGAATAACAGAGTAATTGGCTATGCCTGTAGGCAAAATGTTTTCTGAAGGCTGCACCCCAAGAGGAGCACCCCATCAGAGGCAGAGCTTGGCTCCCCAACATCCGATGCGTCCCAGATCACCAGCCCTCCTAAGGCTGAGGGAGAAGGAGGGTGAGGAGGGGGCTGGGCCAAACCTGCCCCTTTCCCAGACTCAGCCACCAGCTTACTCATTCCTCTTCTACAGGGAAGGGTGAGGGGCGAGCATGAGATGAGAGCAGCTAAGCCAACCTCTCCTCATGCCAGCCAGAGGAGCAGAGAAGTGTGGCAAAGATCACGCAGACTGCACAAGACTCGGCTCTCTCTGTGGAGCATCCTCAGAGCCCAGTCAGCCTTCTCTTATTAATTCTGTCTCCAGGGATGCCTCCTCAGTCTTCCTCATCCTATTTCTCCCCACCCCCTTGGACGACACCCTCTCCCAATTGAAATCTCCCTGTCTGCAGTTCCTCCTGCCCCACCTGACCCTCCATTTAAGCCAGGGTCACACTGTCTCCAAAACAGACTTCTGTGTGTACTGCATTCCTGCCTGGAACCCTTTAGTGCTAGAAGAAAAGAGTCTCATCCTTAGAAGGACATGGGTTCCCTTGTCATTGTGTCCTCTTGGTTTGGGGCCATGAGACCAACCGCCTGTATCTGTACTCTAGTCCCACCAAAACTTCCCCACTGCTAAGGACACAGCAGGTAGCAGGTACTGAACTCCTGTGCTCTGCCTGCTCCCACGTTCCTCTCACTTGCTCATCAGTGTATGAATTGTTCAAGGCTTCCATAACAAATTAAAACACATTGGGTGGCTTAAGTGAACAGAGATTTATTCACTCACAGTTCAGGAAGGCAGAGGTCCAAAACCAGGGTGTCGGCGTCTTTGCTCCCTTTTGGCTTCGCAGAGGGAGAATGTTCCAAGCCTCTCTTCTGGCCTCTGGTGTTGGCACTCCTGGGCCAGTGAACACACGTGTCCAACCTCTGACTTGGCCCTCAGGTGGCCACCTTTCTGTGTCTTCATGTCCAAAGGTCCCTCTTCTTACAGGGACGCTAGCAATCAGATCAGAGCTCACCCTGATCCAGTCTGACCTTGCCTTAACTTGAGTCCATCTGCAAAGGCCCGATGCTAAATAAGGCCGTATTCACAGGCACTAAGGGGTGAGATGTGAACATTTATTTTGGGGGAACACAATTCAACCCACACAGTCAGGGACCATCTTAAAGGTCATCATCTCTTCTGGGGACAGTTTCCCAGCCCGTCCTGGGGGAAGTGATCCTCTGTCTGTGTGTAAGCATACCAAGGTCTGGGACCTCAGGGAAAAGGAGAGGCAGGAGAAAAGTGTTCCTAAGGCAGAAAAGCTCGCCGAAGGGAAAGAAGGCTGGACGGCCTCCTCTCCCGGGTGTGGAGGGCAGTGTTGGATCTGAACTGCTCCCAGAGCACATAAAGGGGTGCATCCCATGAAGGATGGGGTACATTGAAGGCAGGTGGTGGAGGTCCTGGGAAGCCAGGATGGGATAGACACTGCGGGGTGTCTCCGACCCTGTGCAAGCAATGCCAGGATGTGCAGTAATATTACCTTATAGAGAGCTAAGTGAGACCTTAACACTGTCTGGGGGAAGGCGGGGTTACATTTCCTCCACCTTCCTCAGGGCCTCCAACCAACTGGGCACAGAAAAGGGAGGAGTGGGCTGGGACCAATTCTCCACAGTCCACCAATGGAGGGAACCACCGCTGACACAGTTCAATGGCCCCAGCCAAGATTGGGCACTGCCTTTCCAGCCTTGGGTGCCCCAGAAAGTCAGGCACGCACTCCACCTTCTTAGACCTCCTTTGGGGTACACGCTGAGGCTCCTTGGGGATGGCTGGGGCAGCGCTGGGTGGTATAGTCCATGGAAGAAGCTCTGGGGCCTGCACAATTCCCAGACCAAGAAAACTAGCGGATCCTTTTAAAACACCTGGCTAAAGCCCATCGCCAACCTACATTTCAGAATCAACAGGGTTCAAGCCTTTGTACTGAGCTCCACTGCAGGAGACATCTTCCTGTCTAAGAACCACGGCTCTTGGGAGGTCAAAGAAGCAAAGCTTCCTTACCAAGTAGCTATCCCCTGGGAGTGCCTTGGCCCCAGGCACGTCTGTGGCAGGCATCCCTCACCCGGGGCTTTGTTTGTCACCTGTGCAATTCCATTCTTTAGTCTCTTCTGTTTCCCAACCCCCCTTCACCTCCTCTCACAACACTTTTAACAGTATTTAATAATTGTATTTTAGGTATTCCCTTTCCCCACTAGTGTGTGAGGTGTGGGGCTGTGCAATTTACCGCTGTCTTCACCACCCAGTGCAGGCCCAGGAACGCAGGCTAAAGCTTTCCTGAATGAAGGAACGAATGAGCGAACACATGGCATGAACACATTTGAACATACTCCCCAAACTTATTAGCAAACGTTCTACCTTCAAAGCATTCACGTGTGCTGCAAAATGTGTCTGAGGCATTCAACATTGTGCTAGCATATTATCACTTTAATTATTTTACATACACACTGGTGTATTTGAACGGTAAGGCGATAATCACAGTGAGAAGAGGTTTGCAGAAGAATTTAAACAGTAAAGTTATCAAGAGTTATAAATCTATGTCCAAAAGTAACTGAAGGCCTAGTTTGTAATAAATTTTACAAGTGAGAGTTTAACATATGCAGAGTTTGAGTAAAGATGAATCCAAACTTTCTTAAGATGAGATAATGGTTTATTAGGAGGAGATGAAATATGAGTAGGAAAACTGTTACAAATATTTTGGCTGGCACAGTAAGGTTTGCTTGAATAAAAAGTCAAGATATTTTAAATATATATATATATATGCATAGGCATGAATATATATATATACACATAGATATGTATATATATATATTTGCTTTTTATGAAAAGAAAAGCCTTGTCAAGGTCAGAGTTTTGGCCATGTGGCTTTAAGATTATACATCCAATCCTTAGGCTAGAGACTATGCAAAATGAAGAAAGAAAGTTTTTTTGAGATCATTTAAAATTGATTTCAGCAATTTCTTCAAACCAAAAAAATCTTCCAGGAGCCCAGACCAATGCAGATGTAATCAGAGGAAGCAAGAAAAGGGCAAAAGGGCAACAAGAAAAAAAATCAGTTGCTGTTGGACCATTCCTGTGAAACGTTCATCAAGCATTCGGTTTAAACGTAATAAAGTGTTAGAAAACCCTGAGGAGCACAGTCGTCAAGCAGGGCTGGGGCTCCACAACTGAAGTTCGTCTCTGTTATTTTAAACAGGAAGGAGCAGAGGAGGCCGGTGTGGGAAAATGGCGAAGTGGAAGACCGAATGGCCAGGGCGGGGAAGCTTTCAGAACAATAAATAAACAGTCTGGTAAAGAGAGACTGAGAAGGCTACACAAATAATCACAGGCGAGTCAGAAGGATCCTGAGAGCAGGGAACAGAGAAGTTTGGGATTTCAGAGACTATTTTCCTTTGGAACTATTCAATCCTGGGATTGAAGCAAAAAAGGGCAGGCTATTGGGAATCCAGCAGGAGCCGGAGTGAGGGTGAGAATACATGCTGGAGACCCACCCATGGCCCAGCTGAGGCTGGGACGGGCTTCCCAACCACAGCAGGAATGCCACAGATAAGATAATCTGATGAACAATTTAGGATTGCAAAAGGGTACACATCCCGGAACAATATTCTGATGAAATGTCACAAAACAATTGGTACTTGATGAAAATTTAATGCTGGGAAACGTATTTAACTTATTCGACAGTTTCAATAGTAAAAAGAGAGTCGGCGATTTCTTCTGGCCTTAAGAGATATGAGGGCTCAGCTCAGATTATTGGGGTCTCAATATAATCAACTTCCCAGATGAAAACATCACTGCATTTGAAGTCAGCGTATGAAACACGTATTTCAAACCAATATCTGTGTTTTCAAGGCAGGAGAATCTCTACCCTCACAGCCTGTCTGAGCTTTCAGTTCCCTTAAGTTTGCCACCATTTCTCACATAAAAATTTAAAAATTTTGTCAAAGATAAATCATCGAGATTAAAAAAATGAAGTAAACAAACAGAACTCAGTTTAGGTGCTCTTGATCACGTGGTAATTATTATTTTTTTTTTTTTTTTTTTTTAAAGATTTATTTATTTTATTACATATCTCCTCTTCCCCCCCGCCGCGGCGACGCGCCGAGACTTGGTCACCGCGCAGGCGCGGCCCTCCCCGCCCGTGGGCAGCTTCTGCTTCCATCACGGCCGGCTTTTTCAGTTCGCGGGTGGCTGGCTGTGCTCGATTTGCAGGCGACCTGCCCTGCCCGTGGCGGCTTTTGCCTGTCCGTGGCAGCTTTTTGCCCTGCCCACGGCGGCCCCGGCCCGCCCATGGCGGCCTCCACTCTCAAGGCGGTCTGCCCGCTAGGAGAGGTCCCCGGGAACCGAACCCAGGGCCTCCCATGTGGTCTCCCAGCGAGCCCTCCATCCACCGAGCCATCTAGCCGGGCCCACGTGGTAATTATTTTGTAAATCAATCCCTACTTGCCCTGTGTCTTGTATAGCATGTCAGGGCCGCCTTTTCTTATTTCTGACTGGTCCTCAATGGGCAGTGGTTCTCAGTAGTTCATGTCCTAAGACCCCAGTCTCTTTCAGCTGTTTAATTACCTCTAAACTCCGCAAGGAACTTGCAACGGTTTTATAAACTGATGGGTCCTTTACAGTGCATATTCTCTCATCAACCAGATAGATCCTTCTCTGAGTTAAGAGTTTCCCCCCTAGACACAGAGACTAAGATTTCTGTGAACTCATTAACAACTAATTCCTGTTGGGAATGGACTGGGAAGAGTCCCCAAAGGAAGCCAGGCCAACTTGACTCGAAATATCAGAAGCCAGAAATGGTTGTTTGTGCAACAAACAAATCATGACGCCAGGTCAAAAGTGGCACACAAGAGGGATCGGAGCAATAGCCAGCTTCAGGCCGAGATACCAAGGGGCCGGGCTGTCTGCTGAGGTTTCCAGTAACGTGGAGGGAATCCAGCACGTGCAGAGGGGTTTGGAGGGTTATGACAGAAAATGCTAAGGCTGTGCTGGCGACCCTGCACTCGCGGCTTTGATGTGGCAATTCAGCCTAATGCGGCTTGCGGCCCGCCTTTGAGTGGGCAGCAATGGCACACAACACACACAATACATTCGGAAACTGGCGTGGGCCACGCCGGGCCAGCGCTGACCTGCAGGACGCGGCCAGGACGGCTTCTCCGGGCAGGTGCACAGGTGAAGGCTCCTCGCTCTCTTTGTTCACCAGGCTTGGCCCTGTACGCACAGAGGGTCTTGGGTAAAGGTAGCAAATACGGTTCCTGTGGTTAAGAAATAAGAGAGATGCTGGGCCGAGAAGTCAGATCTTGCAGGGCCGTACACATTTTGTTTCCTCTTTGTTCTCAGGTCATTGCTTCATTTATGACTCACCATATCACTTACTAGGAAATCCTTTGGGACTTCTGAGTACCCCCAAACAAATACTGAGTCACCAAAACATGCTACAGTATTTTACCCAGTTCTTAGAATCGATATTCCAAGGTTCTACGTCTACAATCATGCTGATTTTCACAATAGGTATGTGCTTAAATTATTGCTTACTTTTCTGACAAGCGGTTCTTGTGAATTTTGCCTCCACTCATTACCAGCTCATTCCCACCCACATTGGCTCAAGGACAGACACTCGTTTAGTATTTTTCCCTCCCATAGTCACTTATATCTGTGTCGTTGTTTCAGCATTAACTGTAAAGGGGAATATAATTTTCATAGTACGTCTCTCCTCTTTTTCTAAATCAGAGCACTTGGTGATAGCTAGCATGGCACTTGATCTTCTTTTACACATATGGCTCCCCACAAGGGAATACATGGATGATTCACCAGAATGTTACTTCCCCACCAACTTCCAGTTACAACAGATGCCAGGCTAAGTTACTATTTACACGCAAGCATTTCCTTTGTCTTTGAGTTTTTGAATTTTTACAGAAAATACTGCTTTTTAAAATATGTCAAGACAATATAAAGTATTTGAGATAGCCTTACACGCACAAGTACCTTTCTTCCCAAATGAAAATTTTGCTCCAATTTCTATAAGGATTTTATGAATAATTGACTGGGAAGCTTTAAGCTTTGGTTGCAATATGCTTAGGTAAACAGTATTAGGCGGTAGTTAGTTATCCATAAATTTTATAGACATTTAGGAACATAAAGCAGGAACTTATGTTTATAAGTAAAGATATAGAGTTAAAGCATTTATTTGAATCATTCAAGTAAAAGGAATTTCTTGAGAGGAGAGGGCACCTGAATTTCCTATAACTGTTTTAAATTCTTCTGGAGAGCTCTTAAGTAAACAGCTTCTTGATTTTCTACCCTTGATGATTCTGGTTCAATAGTTTCCAGAATCTGTATTTTAAAAACAAGGTTCTCTAATAATTAGGCAAAATTGACAACCACTGAACTAGACAATATCATGACCACACCCTGAAGCTTGTTCATGAATGAGTCTGGCTTTCTGTTTCTAATCAATGTGTATACAAATCTGAATTATGAAATATTGAGCATTTTTAGAATCCAGGTATTTTGCAGGCCTTAAAACTAATACAAGCTAATGTGCTTTGCTCCAGAAAGCAGGAAGTAGGTAGAGGTAGGAAGACATGGGCAAAGCAACTGGGAAAGACTAAGCTCCCAGGTGGCAATTTCCATTAACAAGGAGAGCTTCCCTGCAATGACTGATGTTATAGTATTCTTTTAATAAAATTCTATACTAGTCTTTATATAATTCTATAAAGCAGGTTTCTCTGCTTTAAAACATGCTTGAGATCAGTAGCTCTTTAGACCAATGCAGTGCACATGTTCAACTTAAAATATTTTAGTTGTCCCATTATAAAAAAGGAAAAAAAGCAGGGGAATTTAAAACCTTAATTTAATAATTACTAAATTAATTAACGATGCTTTATGTAATCCAGTATTTCTAATATATCATCAGCTGAACATGTAACTATTGTAAAATTGTCTAATGGGATATTTTCCTTTTTTTTTTTTTTTTTGCTTACCCTAAGTCTTTGAAATTGGGTAGATATTCCACACTTAGGGTGTATCTCAGTTTGGACCAGTCACATTTCAAGTTCTCAGTGACCACATGTGCTACCATATTGGACAGTGCACATCTGCACTTTGCAATCATCCAAAGCTTAAATCTTTTTCAAATACATTCCGATAAGATATCTTCAGTCACTTCTCAAAAATTTCCAAATGATGGAAAGCCATTGCCTCTAAAAGTTGTCAATTTATCTTCAGTCAGCTTTTTCAAAAACTTTTCCCTATCTAGCCAAAATTCTTCTCTGTGGCTTCCATTCCTTGCTCCTAAATCTAGTTCTTGGAGCCACAGAGAACTAAGCTAATCTATTTTCCACATAAGGTACATTCAGATATTGGAGGTTATTTTCAGATCTTTTCTTCTCTTAGGCTCCACGGGCATAATTCTTTCTTCTAGCCTGTTTTTGGGTCCTTTGGCCTCTTTCTATTCCCCAGACACAGGAAAACAGGAAAATGCACCTTTTAAATTCAGAGTCCAGGGTCGAGCGCAATGTCCTTGGTACGACCTGGCCAGGTGATGCACTCATTTCAGCGGGGCTCTGTGAGCGCGGTCCTTGCCTGAGCTTTATCCAGAGCAGCCGTGTGCCAGCGGTGCCTTTATTTAGAGCTAATAAAATACCCTGGACCAGCAGGCACGAGTGGGGCTTTATCTATTCCTGAAAATGCCTTTAGGTTATATTAGTGGTCTAAGCTGGGAAGACGCTGTTGGTTCTATCATCCAGGGAAATCATTATTGCTTCAGGCTTTATGCCATCCAAAATTTTGGGCAGCACGACCTCTGTATCTACACCCAGTTGATGGCAAATCCCAGCTTGGTGTTGAGCCAGCACTCCACATCCTTGGGGACCTATCTTTGAACCAATGAGGAATCTGAATTGCACTGGCCAGCAGTCTGAATTTTTCTGCTGCATTCAAAAGGAAAGAAGATATTTGGTCCTGTTTTGCTGACATCTCCAGGCAGTGTTATGGTGTTTTCTTCATGTAGAAGTCCAATAATCACATCACAAAAGAAGATGAAGTTAGCCTGAGGGTGTTCGGTGTGGGGGGGTTGACGTCAGGGACAGCTGCTCCTTTTCCACACCTTCCTGAACCATCTCTGTCTGCCTTCTGACCCACCATTCATGTAGAGCTCTCTGTTCTATGGTGGCCAAATCTCTCCTCCTCTCATTTTGAATCGCACCTGCTTTCCCTGCTCTGAGGTTTCTGGTGCTACACTGTGAAACCTCAATGGTCTTTTGCAACATAACATTTATGTCCTTCGTAAGTTCTTTTCAGTACCTGGGATGTAATTTGGGCCCAGAGGTGAGAACTCACAGTTTGAAATGTTCCCTTCAACAACTTGTTCCAATACTTATTTGCTTTGCCTCTTCCAGTCCAAACTGTCTTTCACCTCCACCAAGACTGTGGAAGCAGATTAGAAGCTGGGGGTTTACTCATCATATAAAGAGTCTTTCAACACCGGCGATGAGTGGAGGTTACGTCACTCCACGGCTGAGCTGGGCCTCCCAGCTCTTCCCTGGATTCAAGCATTAAACGTGCTATCAAGTGCCTCCTTGGGGAGAGAGACTGCCCAGGCCCTGGGACACCGAAATGAACAAAGCCAGCTGAGCCCCGCCTCCGGGAATTGGACTGTCAGCCACCTGAAAACAGGAGCAGGGCTGGGTGCCGAGTTCCGGTTAACAACTCCACGGGTAACAGGGCAATTACTCCAGAGCACGGAAGGAAAACATTATGATATGTGTATCATTTTATTCCTCTTGGTTTAAATACAATCTAGATTCTTCTAGAGCTAAGAAATAGACTACATGAACGTACTCGTTTTATGGTTTTAACCCTTAACACCTGTACGCAGTATAACCACACAGTATTAATTAAGTTTTGAATTTGGGATTTGGAGATGATTATTGCATTGATTTAGAAGCACTGTTTACTAAAACCAGATCTTTATGGATATTTTCTAATGCAAACCATATTTAAGAGCCACAGAAAAATATGAAGTCAAAAATATAATAGCTATAAAATCCCTTTTAACAATGTGCATGTTTTTTCCCTGATTGTTTATTTAAAATTTTTAGAATAAGCATTCTTAAAGTAGAGCTGAAAGCAGGTAACACTCAAATGCCCCTACATGGCTGATTTTACAGGGTTGTTTATTCATTAAAGCATTAATATTTACTGGAAATTTTGTTCCCACAGGACTTCAAGTTTTGTTCGGTTTTGTAGTTTTATTAATTTAATAGCAGAGAACTAAAATCCTATCCAGGTCATAACTTTAGCAACTTTAATGTCATAAAGTTAAAGAAATCACAAAGTGGCTAAATTAATAATTAGTAGTACAATATCTCACCCCCACCACTGCTCCCTCATGTTACCATTGAGAAAACCACGTGGTGCCCACATGCTTCCTTTCCTTGAATCAACCAAGGAGGAGGGAAAAGACTAGCCCTCCCGTTAAGACAGTCCCCTTGCGTTCTGTGAGTGTGAGGCATTTCTCATCTAAGGAGAGTGTGGCCTTTCCAAAGCCAGAATGCTGCACGTCCTGGCTCTGGCTTGGGGAGGAGGCGCTATGGGGACTGTGTGAGAACAGCCAGACAGCCTCTCCGGCTTCAGTGCCGTAACCCCTAAACTGAGCTCCTGGACTGCGCTGCTGCATGCTGATGTTTACAGGGGAGGGCCTTCCCGGACTCCCCGAAAATCCTCTGCGGACTCCAGT
>PVKH010005973.1:0-21515 GCA_004027955.1 Chaetophractus vellerosus
AACCCAGGACCTCCCATGTGGTGGCAGGTGCCCGGCTGGCTGCGCTACATCCGCTTCCCTAGCCCTGGTTTTTATTCCGTATTTTTTTTCCCCGTTAGATAATTATTGAGGCTTCTTCTGGGCACGGGTGTTACAAGACAGGCTTATGTTATCTTCAGAAGAAGAGGAAAAATAAAGCAGCAAACAAAAGAATGAGATCATTTGCATTGGCAGTAAATGCTAAGGAAAAATAATTCGGGGTGATCTGATGGACAGTGCTGGGTGGTTGGGGCTAATTTAGATTGAGCCGACAGGAAAGTAGCGGCATTGGAGGGAACTCCTTAGTGATTTAAAAAAAAAAAAAAAAATTCCTGGCAAGGAGGGATCAGAGGTCAGAGTTCCAGGCTGAATGAAGGAGGAGCAAGATACAGGCCTTAAAACAAGGACGAGTTTGCAAACATTTATGAAATTTTGTAATTCTTGTTTAATTTTCCTGTTGCCTTTCCCAGCCTTTATAACTTCTTGCTTTTAGGGTTAGTTTCATCTCTTCTGTGCAATGGAGGATGAAAAAGTCCCGTGACCAAATTTGTGCCTTTGGTAGAGGGGAGCCAAAGATGATCTTGGAGCTGACTTAGGTCAGCATCTTCATCCAGGAAACTCTGCTCGCATACCTCTCGCCAAGCATAGCCCAGTACGAGGCTGGCTGTCAGTATTCTTCTGAGACCTGTTAAATTAAATTCCTGCCTTATATTGCAGAGGTTTTAGGTTCATTTCGGGCTCTTTTCTCCTGCTTGGCAGGAACTGAGCGATCAGCAGTCAGGCAGGAAGGGAGACGAAGACACATTAAGAGAAAAGTAATCACAGGAGCCATATGAAGGCGCCTTTGACTGACAGAACGATGTATTCCCCTGAGCTAGTGCTTGGAGAGTCAGCCTCGTGCCCCTCAGGAGGTGACACAGCGTTCGTGGAGGAGCCAGCCACCCCCATACCTCGCTGGCTGACAGGCCTGAGCCGAGAGGCTTCGGAGCACCCCCTGCCTCGGCCGAGGCTCCTGGGGATACCTGGTACGGGAGCCAGTATCCTGGCAGGTGTGGAGAAATCTCGGATATCGGGAGACGGCAAGGTGCTGCCTCAGGATGCATGGAAGCTTCTGGGCAGTGTGGTCTGCCCAGGCTCTGCTTTCCATTCTAGATGCACCCAGGTCAGATGAAGCTCTCCTGAGAAGAAACAGAGTAACTGAAAACTCTGCAGTGCTCTCAGAGACCAGTCTTGCAAACCGTCTGAGAAACCTTCTGAAATCGCCAGCAGACATTTGTGTTCATTGGCTCATAAGCATTTATCCTGGGAGAGGACCTATAGTTTCCAGCAGATTCTATGAGGAGTCAAAGATTCTTCAAAACAATATGAACAACTGTAGACACTGTTCCCTTTGCTAGTCTCCTAGCCTGCCAGTGCTGTTACGACAAATACCACCCGACGTTGGCCTCAGCAATGGGAATCTATTGCATCGCGGTTTGGGAGGCTAGACATCCAAAATCAAGGTCTCGACAGGCCATGCCTTCTCCCAGAGTCTGAGGCATTGGGGTGCTGGCTTATGCAGCCCTGGGGGCTCCTTGGCTTGCTTTTCTGCCTCCCCCACTTAGTTTCTCCTTCCGGCTTCTGCTTCTGCTGCTCAGTTGTCTGAGTCCGTCTAGATGTCCTATCCTCGTAAGGACGTCAGCCATGCGGACAAAAGCTCGCCCTGACTCAAGTTGGCCTCAGCATCTAAGTAGGATCTTCGAAGATCCCATTCACAAATGAGCCCACCCCGTAACCAATAAGTACAGCTTAAAGGTCCTATTTACAAATGGGTTCACGCTCATAGGAATGCAGATTCAGACTTGAACCTGTCTTTTTGCGGACCATGAGTCAATCCCTAGCAGCTAGTAAGACTGTCCCCACATCCTCCCCCAGAGGCTCCTCCTCTTCTTTCAAGACCAGAAGCTAGTGGCACTGTCAGTGAAGTCTTTCCTGACAACCCTTCCTTCCAGTTACCTCCTTCTTTGGGTCACCTCTGACCCTAGCACATACCTCTCTGCCGTCTGCTGTCCTGCATTGTAATTGCCTGTTCTCAGAGTCCAGCTTCCTCTGCAGTGGGGGGTCCCGCGAGGCCCCGGCAGTGTCTTATTTGTGCCTCTATCCCCGGGACCCGGTGCATTGTCTGATATATTCCATGTATTCAGGAAATAATTTCGTGAACATTTTGGATGAATGAAAGCCCACTTCAGCCAAGATGCTACTTAGACAAAACACCCTGGACCACCCTGTCCTCATACTAAGACATCAGATTAGATGCTGAAATGTGGTCTTTGGTCTGCAGCCTTCTGGAAACTGTCCCCCCTGTCCCCGGCATGAGGCATCTTTGTGGCGCCCCTTGGCACCGCTGCAGCTTCTATAGGCAAATCAAGGAAATGGCACGACAATCCTGCCCCTTAAAAACAAGCTCCCACATTCGATTACAAACTAGAATCAGATTGTTGAGGTGGAGGGCGTGTCGTCCAGGTGAACCGCACCGGCATTAACTGGATCCTGACTTAACAAAACGCAGTTTCCCATCATCGTTCGTGCTGGAGTGGCCAGGCGGGGCCAGCTCCAGTAAATATGCCATCCCCACCGTCCTTTCCTGGCTGTGCTAGATCTCATCCTGGGCTGCAGTCCCCTTCCTACAGCCACAGCCCTCCCCTCCCATGACATTATCAAGGGTGGAGTGGACTCCCCTCCATTTGACTTTGATCTTGGTCGTTGGATTTGCTCTGACCAATATCATATGGACAAAAGTGACCCTCTGCTAGTAGTGAGCCTTGGCCCAGGGGTCTGCACATGTTTCTGCTTGTCCTCTTGCTCTTTTGTGGCAACAAAGAGAAGACCATGCATGTCTTGGAGGAGAGGGACGGGATGGTCTCAGCCAACCCAGCCTTATAATGAGATGCAGTAGCTCCCAGCTAAGTCCAACCTAGATCAGTCCTTCCAGAATGAGCTACAGTCAGGTGAGTGAGGCCAGCCAAGAACTACAAAAGCAAGAGCAGTAAACGCCTTTTGCTGTAAACCAGGTTTCATCTTTGCTTGTCACTCAGTGTTATCATGGCAACACCTAGCTGATCCATCCTGGAATTAATTTTCTATTGCTGCATAACAAATTACCACAAATTCAGTGGCTTTAAACAACACAAATAAACTATCTCACAGTTTCCATGGATCAGGAATCTGACCCAGGTAGCTGGGTCCTCTGCTCAGAGTCTCACCAGGCTGAAATCAAGGTGTTGGCCATGTCTGCAGTCTCATCAAAGGCTCTGGATATTCTTCCAAGTTCACTGGTTGTTGGCAGAAGAATTCAGTTCCTTGTGGAATCTTGAGGGTAATCTTAGAATTCTGCCCACCACAATCCCCATTCTCTAGAGTGATGTAGAGTCTCATTTTCACCCACTCAAGTGTTGCTTTATGGGAGTTTTACATTGCTGGTCAACAAGTACTACCCTCGCCAAATAAATGATTTTTTTATATCTTTTCCACCTCT
The DNA here is from genome assembly GCA_004027955.1 of Chaetophractus vellerosus. Lineage (NCBI taxonomy): Eukaryota > Metazoa > Chordata > Mammalia > Cingulata > Chlamyphoridae > Chaetophractus > Chaetophractus vellerosus. Next base: position 3,533 of record PVKH010005973.1, read on the forward strand.
ACCATCCCCCATAGGAGTCTGATAGGAAGTCAGACAGAGCATGTCTCTAGGAAGCCTCTTGCTGCCCAGAGGACCCCAGACCCCAGTGTGGTGATAGATCTTGCAGGAGTCTGTGGCAAAAGGGTGACAGGAGCAAACAACACCGAATACCTGGCGATGGGCACCAGCTAAACATAGATTCTGGCACTCAGTGGGCTTCATCAAACGGTGCCCAGAGCCCGGGACCCAGCCAGGACCATCCCCAATGGTGTGTCCACTGGGACTGGCCACCTCGAAAGTGAGCAGTGGCCTGAGGCAACTCCCTTAGGAATCAGAGAAATAAGTTCCAATCCCACCTTGATGTCATTCAAATTAGAACCAATTGCACTAGACATGCACAAGCCACCGAAATGATGGATGCACATTTCCATAATGAGCATTGATTGTTTTATGTGCTCTGAAGTTGGACTGCATGGCTTTGAGTTCTTGCTTCACCATTTAGTAGCTGGGTGACCTTGGGAAAGCCACATAAGTTCTCTGACCTTCATTTTCCTTATCAGTGAAAGGACAATAACAACACCACCTGCTTCATAGAGTTGTTTTGAGAATTAAACGAAATAATAGGTATGATGTTGATTGTGACCTTGATCAATGGCAAGGTCACATTTCTTTCTTTCTCTCTCTTTCTTTCACCACATCATCTCATTGTGATAGGCACTAGGAAAACAAACATAACTGAGACCCAATTCCAACCCTTATGGAGATGAAGTCCCGTGAGACAAGACAGAAGAAAGGAACTATTTCAACTCAGGGTCTTAAATTTTATTGCTCCCCACTGAAGAAAGAGTACAAGAACTTAGAAGCTTAGAAAGATGCAAGGCAGGTAAATAAACCAGTTTGAAAATTGGAGGTGAGGCTGGGGAGTGAACACAGAGAAAAGGAAGTAATGAGAAGGCTTTGATACTATATCTGCCTCTTTTGAAATCGCCTTCCTCTTTCTCTCCCTCATTTTATATGAAATAGTGGCACTCGGGGTGTGTCATTGGCTTCAGGGGTACAAGTGATGGCTCACCTTGGAACAGTGGCAGTTAATGAGGAAGGGCCTCTCAGGAAACGAGGAGATGAGCTCTGCAGTCTGCTGTTTCTGGTCCCTCTTTGTGTACAGCTGACAGTACATAACCTGGAACTTTTAATGCAGGTTTAATTCAGACGCAAATGGCTCTATCCAAGTGGCAAATGTGAAATTTCGACCAGGATGACAGCAAGGACACGATTCCTTCCCGCATCATTTCGGTGTTCTCTGAATCAGACGACACAAGTTTGGGTAGTGAGCTATTACCTTCCGGAATGAGTAATGAGGGAAAATCCTCCATACATTTTCCCCATGAGCTGGAGGGCAAATCCAATTAGTTATCTCTTAGGACAACCCGTAAATATTATCAGGACATAAAATATTGCAGGCATTTGGAAAGAAAATAAAGTCGCCTAAATACTGATGTTTTTCAACTGAGAATTGAAATTTTCCAGCAGGAAGCAGCTAAAACACGACTTGCTCCGTCTCCTCGGTTCATAGATGCAGGTTGAGGGTCCAGTAGGTTCAGTTTGCTCATTCATTCATCCACCCATTTGTGAGATAGATAATTCGAAATGCAAAGCCATGGAGGACTGCATGGTCTACTGTGCAAGGTAGAAGTGTGAAGTGACAATTTTGGGTTGGTTACAGACAGGTAAGCCCAGAAAGCTGGGGAGAACTGGACGCAAGCTCCCAATCCATTCTCTGATATCAGGGAAGGCTGCCTGGAAGAGGTAACACCTGAGATGAGGCTTGAAGGGCTGTACTTATATGTTTCAGGATCCCTCGCATCTAGCCCAGGGCTGGCACCTGACAGGTGTGTTCAACATAGGAAATTGATGGTTTAGGAGGGGTGAGAGTAATTTGAGTGGGCCAAGGTTGTCAACTCAAATACTTCCAGGAGCCAGAGGAGTCTCTTCAATGAGCAAAGAGTCCAGGTACAAGGCGCTAGGGAGGGGTGAATACTCTGGCAACTTACAGAGTCTTCTTTGTCCCTCTCCCAGGGCTGCCCGAGCTCTCGATTTATTTAATAGAAACTGGAAATCTAGATGCATCTTATGAAACCTCCCAATTTGTGTGTGTCAGTAACTGATTCAAATTTTTAAACACCCCATGAAGGCCCAACAGTAGACATTTGCAGGCCATTTGTGGCTCACGGGCTGCCAGTTTGTGACTTGTGATTGACTGAGCCCTAGGAGCCTCGCCCACGTTTTGTTTATAGCATCCCATTTCATCTTCCCCAAAAATTCCTTGTAGGGACAAGCACACCAGGGTGCAAGGAGGAGAATAAACATATCCCTGACTTTCCACACTGTTCCTCATGGCGCCCCTGAAATAATAAATGGGTGAATGAGTGACTGAACCAGACAGCAGCCAGAGAAAGGGACTCCAGGCTGAGGGAATTGCATGTACAGAAACCCCGAGGCAGAGGGGCATGGGTACCCAGGAAGCTGCTAGAGCAGGGGATGGAATTTATGACCAGGGAGTGAGAGGGGCCAGGTCATGGTTTTGATCTTTATTCTGAAGCTGATGACTTGTGGACAAGTCTCTCTACTAGCCTGTGACTCGGTTTCTCCCTCTGTGAATGGGCATAACAGACCTACTTCCTCAGGTTGTTGTGAGAATCGAATGAGAGGATACACTTAGAACTGGCCCTGAGGCTTCCCAAGTGCTCAGCATGGCGTGGCCGTGGCCATTCTTTTGCAAGCACCGACCTACCTCGGCCACAGAGGCCCTTCCCTCCACACCCCCATCCTTTCACAACCGCTCCCCAACCCCTGCCCCTGAGCCAGCAGCAGGCCTGGCCCCAGCCCATCTGCACAGAGTGGCCAGGCGAAGTGACAACACTCCCGTTGTCAAGAATGTCACCTTGTTGGGGACGTGGAGCTCTTTGCAAAGGCCTCCATCTTCACCCTTTGTGCTTCTGCACAGCTGGAAGAGAGGAGGCCGTTCTACCTTCCATGGCGCCCTTGCTGGGGCGATGAGCTGGAGGCCTGGGGACAGGAGAGATGCATCCCCTGTGCTCAAGTCACACTGGGACATTTTAATACCTAGTTTGGGGAGTGGAATTCATGGGTCAGAGGTGTCTGAATCCTGAAGGAAATTTAACTTCAAAGAAGAAAACTTGACCTTCTTAGTAAACGCTCATGGAGCTTGGAAGCTTGGAACAGTACTAAATCCTAACAAGAGCTTGTATCACTTACCTGCGAGCTCATTGTGGTCCTCCAGCCCCGAAAGGAAGGGAGCATGATCTCCATTGCACCAAGGATTGAGGTTCCAAAGGTTAAGTGACCTGCCCAAGGCCACACAGCAAATGCAGGCCCCTTACTTTTTCCTGAACAGGGGCCCTCCTGGCGCCGCCCACGGTGGGGGCTGGCCTGCAGTGGGCTTGGGTGAGAAAGTGCTCCCATTAGGTAGATGAACCAGGGGGCCCTGGGAAGACAGCAGCAGCAGTAACTCATTCCCGTGCTTGCACTGAAAAGCCACTCTCACCTCCCGAAGCGGCTGCTTTCACCCCCTCCCCCCAAGAAATAAATAAATAAACCGCGAATAAGAAAAAAAGTTTCTGACTTTCTGTAACCTTTTCTTAGAGTTCAGGTTATTTCTTTAATGCATTTGTCTGCTTTAAAATTGTCTTCTTAGCCTCTCAAGGGAAACCAATATAATACACCATCACATTTCTCACCGGAGAAAAAAGAACACTTACTCTTAATAGGTGGCAATTTTGCCAGATGTTATTGACATAGTAAGTGCGAAATCTCCGTGATACTCAATGCAGAGTGCAGCAGATTAAAGAACAGCGAGGCGCAGTGCAAAATGAAGTTTCAAAAGCCGCAGTGTCAAAGTCAGGGGAGGTGTGAAAAAATTACATCTTCGCAACACTATTAAGAGCAAGTTTACTAATTACTCTATCCGGCACAAATTTCAAAGTAAATTCCCCAAGACTAGGGAAAGTTTTACAAGTGTTATCGTCCCACCCCCACCCCCCATCAGCATTTCTTTCTGTGTCTTTTGCAAGGGCAGCAGGGAGAGAGAGAGCTGGGCTGGGTCACAGATGCCTTCGCCTCTGACACGGAGGATGGGGACCACTGGGCCAGCTCTGAGAAACAGCCGGAGACAGCCACCGATGACCTCCTGGATGCCCTCTGGCCAGAGGAAAGGCTTTGTCCAGCACAAAAGAAGCCAGGCGCCCACGCCCTGTGCTGGAGGCACCGGGCTGCTCTCTACTCCAAGCAGCAGTCATTACTGTCCCCTCTCCCGGCCCATGCGGAGCTGAGAAAAGGGAAGCTCAGCCCTGAAAACCGTTTTGCCATAAACGACGCCGCCGGGCAATCACAGGCCTGGCGCTCGAGTCCAGGTCTGCTGCTTCCCAGACCTCTCTCTGATAAGGCAACAGACTTTAAATGGTTTCAAAGTGGTGAAAACCCTTTTCCAAATGACATCGTCGGCAAATATCCAAGATAGTGAAACGGCTACAAGCAGAGCTACTCCTCTTGGGGTTGAGGACAATAGGATTGTTTGGGGCTCCAAAGCATCCTTTGCTCTGCTTTCCTCAATTCCATGTGGATTTTTGAGTGGACCTCATTGAGGAGGAGCGACTTATGTCTGAGTTTTGAGGCTGTGTGAGTATGTGTGTGAAAGTGCAGGAGTGTGTGTGTGCGAGAACACACACACGAGGAGAAAGGGCCACGGAATTGAACAGCTTTGCTAAGAGGTTGACGATTCTCCCACATTAAAAACCGCATCCTATAATGAATACGTCATGTAGACCCTGCTATGAAATTCTACTTAACACCTTTGACAAACAGGTCCTGACCTTAATTAAAAACACAATCCCTGGGAACATATAGTCAGACCCAACCTGCTGTTTTTTTTGTTCCACTTTTAACTTTGAGATTCTTGTAGGTTCTCTCACCTACCCTTCACCCGGGGTCCCCGATGAGGGAGCTCGTTCCTAGGGTGCCACAGCACAAGCAGGAAATGGCATCGGTACAATCCACGGATCACATTCCATTTCCCCAGTCTTACTGCAATACTTCTAAAAAGAGCGAATGCCAGCGTGACTCTATATCCAGCTCCAAGGGAGGCCCACGAGGAAAGAGGTGGCGTGACCCGTTTCCTTCAGGATGCAGCGGATCTAAAGTGAGCACTGACCCAGAGAAAACTGAGCCCGGACTCAAGCAAGTTCAAGGTGCAGAGCAGGTCCCAGCAGCAGCTTCGAGGCCCAGCCCCGGGGTGGGGCCGAGGCAGGCCTGCGAGACCTTGCCTTGATCTAGGAGAGCTCAGGTGCCGGCTTTGGAGATGACAATTACTGCCCCGAGAGCTGCTGGGAGGCAGGCAGCGAGGCGGGCTGGCGGGAGCCCGAGTGGCCTGCATTTGTCGAGCCTCTGGCTCTGTAAATGGTTTTGCTGTGATTCCAGAAACTTCACTCCATCAGGTGGCAAGAACAGAAACGCAAGTTATGCTGGGCAGTGCCGACCTTCTGCCTTCCGGAAAGTTCTTGGGTTGGCGTCGTCATTGGGCCCAGGTCCTTCTATTCCCCTCAACCACTCTTGGCCCTTTAAACACACGTAGACCACAGAACTCCAGCGACGGATTCTACTCAGCCCTGGATGGGACATTAGCCCATTGAGTCAAGTCCAGCCCCTCATTTCACAGTTGAGGAAACCGAGTCCTCAAAGACAGGTGGGACCATACACCCACCTGAGAGGAGAACGAAATTGAAGAGGAGTATAGCTGTGACATCCATGAAACAGCAGAATGACTCAGCCCTGGAGCTGGTCTGATGTGGGTTTGTAACCCTCTGAGCCGCAGTCTGGCCTTTTGTTTCAGGGGCTAACAAACTGCTTCTTTAATGAACCAGAGAGTAGATATTTTAGGCTTTGTGGGACTACGCAACTCTTCCTTAGAAGCGTGGAAGCAGCCACGTACAACATGTGAGCAAACGGTCTTGACTGTGCTCAAAAGCCAGTTATGATGGTAAGAAAAGGGCAAGGCACCCTTAAACCTCACAGCTCTTGGGGCAAGTTGATCTCTCGATCATACCGACGGCCCCCTCATGCATGCTCCCGTTACTCGGGCTGTGATTTGCAAAAGCAAGTGGCAAGCAGGATTGGGCTCCTGAGCCCATTTGCAGATTCTTGATCAGAGGGCTATCATGATGAATAATAGAGATGATGTGCATGGAATTCTCTAGAAGAGCACTAGACTCATAATCGGTGCTCAAGATACCCTGGGTATTATGCATCTTTGCATAGTATGCTGTATCCAAACACATATAATATGGATCTGATCCTAGAGCACATATATCACTGACCCCACTCAAATGATGCTCAAAGACTGGCAAGGTCTCTTCTAGAAGCTTTCAGCAGAGGGCTGTGTATGGGAAACAGGAATTCAGACCTTTGCAACCATCTCCTGTTTACATTTCAAATGGGCTCTTGAACTGACAAAGATTAAAAAAATACTTATTTATTGCATGTGATTTGATAATACTATACTCGGGGCCTAAAAAGAGCACTGATTTATTAGGAGCAACTCAACTGCATGTGGAACTGCCTTTCATCCAGGAAATCCAGACTCAGCCAGCAAGCAAAGCCAGGCCAGGACTTGGTGGGGCACAGAGACAGTGCCCTGAAATGTGACTTCTAAGCTCAGACCATCAGTACAGGTCAGAAGTATCCAGACAGAGCATATAAGAAAGGGCAGAGGTGATGGCATGTGTAAAGGGCCCGAGGCAGGGGGTCAGAACATTTGAGACAATGGGAGGAGGGCAAAGGGGACTGGAGCGTAGCAGGGTGGCCACACCATGATGCTGCACCATGCAACAGGAGCAGCTAGAGGAATGCGACACAGCACACATCCACAGGGAGCTCCCAGGTCTAAAGGAAGCTACAGACGGGAAACAGCCATGCAAGAAGTGCAGGCAAGGTGCTGAGGTGGACCCAAGGATGCAGACTGTCTCAGTTATCTAAAGCTGCCGGTAGCAAAATACCAGAAATGGGTTGGTTTTTATAATGGGATTTATTAGGGGGAAATCTTACAGTTCCAAGGCTGTGCAAATGTCCAAATCAAGGCATCATCAGTGATGCAGTCTCACCAAATCTTGGCTGCTGTATCTTGGACTTCTGTCACGTGGCAAGGTAAAGTGGCAGTCAATCTCTGTCTTCTCTTCCAGGCTCACTTTCTCCCTGAGCTCAGCTGTGGGTGATCAGGCATACGGTTCATCTTTTACCAGGCTACATCTCATCAGCTTAGGGCCACTCTGCTTAGTCCAGCCTCCAGCCTCTCTCTCAGCCTTTTGATGCTTCCCTATCTGTCTGCAGCTGTAAGCAATCCTAGAGTCCTCCCTCAGTGGCAGGGTAAAAATGGCAGCTCTCTCTGCATCTCCATTTATATAAGACTCCAGCAAGAGGAGAGACCTAACTTGGGTCATGTGTCACTAATGTAGTCCAGTTAAAGGCCCTAAAGTGATCTAATCAAAAGTGATCAAATCAAAAGTTCCCCTAACTAAATCTAATGCAATCAAAGGGTCCCACACCCACAGGAATGGATTAGTTCTAAAAACACGATCTTTTCTGGGATTCACAAAAGCTTCTGCCTGTCACAGAGACTAAAAAGGTAAGAGAAGCTTCATGGGGGAAGTGACAGCTGCATGAGTGTTGAAGAATGAATAGGAGCTTGTCAGGAGGAAAAGAGGAGGAAAAACATTTTGGGTAGAGGAAGCAGAGGATTAAAGCATAGACACCTCAACAAATGTGGAGGAAACACTTTAAGTGGTAAAATTTATGGCTGGAGAAGACTCATGGGCAGAACACCATTTCTTCTTCTTCTGCAGAATTTGAGGGACTCACCCAACACTATAGTGCCTGGTCTGTACCAGAAATGAAACCAAGCTATGGAGGACGAACCTTGGTGTTTTGGGATTATTCCGAGGCCCCTCAGTTTCTTCAGGTCAAAGACAGGGTACCATCCATGTCTGTCCTCCTGTGCCTATGACGGGGCAAGCTCAGAGTGGGGGCACAATAACTGTTTGTGGAGTGAATAAATAAATGGACAAGTAAATCTAAAGACTCAACCCTGGTATTTCATTTTATATCTCCAGATATAAAAAGAGCTTCTCTTGGTTTAATGATAAAGCACAATTTTCTCCAGCCTTGGAAGAAAAAGATCTCCTGCAATATTCCATCTGTGTTCGCAGCATGACCTCACAAGCGTTTGGAATCACTCATGCTGATTAAGTCCCCGTTAGCAGGAATCTTCTAACTCTGGACATGCGTTTGATTGCTTCATTCACAGGGAAAGGGCTACTAGCTGACTATGTTTCCTCCACTTCTATATCATCTCTCCTTCAAAGTGCATCACTTCTACATTTCATCCTCATAACTGCACTTGACCTTATCAGTCATTTTGGAACCAGAAATAACACTAGTTGAAGTTCTTGATTCTCCTGAGACATTTTCGGCTCAGTCTCTGCCCCAGAGAAGGGTACCAAAGAGAAAAAAGTGATGGTGTAGCCCCAGCACTTCTTCTTGCAGATGAACAGGACTGGATTTGTTTGTAAAGCTTTTGGGACCATCAGATGTGGGGTTTCCATTTTCTCTAAAGTCAGATTCTTTCTCAGGGACTTTCAACAACCTACCAACTGCTGTGGGGAGCTGAGAGCAGCAGCCCAGCTGTGCCCAGGAGATAGACCAAGATTAGCACGTTAAAGGGGCTGAATGACTTTCTCTTCCTGAAGGAATCTCCCCCTGGGGCTCCTTTAGAACCCCTCAATATTGCCAGGAAGAGCTGGTCTCAGATTAGTATTTTATTGTCAGAGGTTCCAAGCAGCCCATGGCAGGGTGAGCTTTGCCATCATAGCACTTTTGGTTTTATGTCTCATGTGCCTATAAACCATCTCCTCTGCCCTGAAGTCCATACTTTCTTCTCGAGTCAACTAATCCAACATGTATATATTGAGAGACTACACTATCCCTCACATTCTTCTGGGTTTGGGATAACACACCAGCAGCCTGGAAGTCATGATCCCTGCCCTCACAGAACTTGCATTTGAGCAGGGAGACAGATTTAGAAAAAGAATCAACCATATGTATATTGAATGAAGCTTCACTGAGTTATTCCTCCTTTTGTTGGGGCAACAAATATTTACTGAGCACCCCTATGTTTGGGGAGTTTCAAACCGCTGGCGTGTGGGCTCAAAGGGAACCATGTGGATGAATAGAGGGACCTTCTTTGGTAGGACACCTTCTCAAAAGAATTGGCCAGTGTTGCTGGATCCAGCCCACCTGAGTCGCCAGACCTAGGAGAGCATAAAGTCCAGTTCTGACCCCACCTCAGGTGAGTACCTACATCTCCATAGGTAATTACTGGTTTCCTCCCCTGGAAAAATGTGGAGGACAGCACTTCATCCCACATGGGTCTTGTGAAGGTCCCAGATGTAAGACCAAGGTGCCCTGAAGATGTGATGAAGAGAGAAGAGCTTGCCATTGAGAGCACTGCAGCATTGTTACTTTGAGGAGGCCTGGAATTAGCTTGACCAACTCATCCCCATTTGCCTGCAACTTTCCTGGTTTTATCCAGAGAATCCGACATCATGTGAAACACTCCATCCTGGGCAGACGGAATGGGTGGTCACCCTTCTGAAGCCATTTGAGACTGCTACGTGTGTTCCCAGGGATGTCTCCCCTTTTTGACCTCTAGTTCAGTGGCTTTCATCTTGGTGCCATGGGGAAGCTTGAGAAATTGGGGAGCTTGTTAAAGGCTGCAAGGGATTCTGCACACATGGGGCAGAACTAGACTATATATTTAACCACAGACACAGGTGGTCTAGGGCTGCGTATCCTGTAGTGGCAGCTGAGTCTGAATCTGGTCGCTGTTTCTTTCCCCTGCCCTGCAGGCCTTGGGGCGATGACCGCTCCCCATGATTGCCAGTCTCTGCGTGCACCACCACCTCCTGTTGATACCCTTAACTCTGCCCAACACTTGGTAAGTTGTCCCTTCCTTGACTGCTCCACCTATCCCCTGTGTGTGCCGTCTTTCCAGCAGGGACCCTGCCCGATCTAGGAAGCTGTGGGAAAAGAGTGTCAAATGTAAAAGTATGGGTAAGTGGGGAGCAAAGAAGGGCTTCAATATTCAGCTCTGAGGGAATGAGCTGAGAATTATGTCACACCTTCCAGATTGACTGTTTTGTAGTCTTAAAAACTGCACGTCAGAAGAGTTTTCAATAACTTGGACAAATGCACCTGACAGGATATTAACATAGAGAAAACAGGATACAAAATGCACACCACATGGTTTCATGTGAGTCAAGCAGCTTAACAAACAACAAATCACCAGGTAGAGAAGATTGGAACTAAATCATCCAGTGCCTTGTGGATCTCTGCAGAGCCTTTCTTCTCCTTTCTGCTTCCCAATTTATTTTAAACTTTGAGCATCTATTGATTTCACAATAGAAGGAATAACAAAAAATAAAATTTTGAATGAAAATAACCTTAGAAGGAGGAATTTCTTAAGACCAATGAAACAAAAACATAATAGAATTTAAGGATGTAAAACATGTTAAAGCCTGTCATTTTACATGTAGGAAAATGGAGGCCCAACTAAGGGAAGGAATTTTCTTGGCTTAATCCACGTAGTTATTGTATGGTCAGAGAAGGACAGAAATTGTCCTAGGAGCAAGGTCTTCTGATTCAGTGAGGGCTTTGTCTCCCTAAGAACTGTGAACCTGCTAATAATCTGACAATTCTTTGTACATCCCATGTGAGCATATTTGGTTGCTAAATCTGTTTTTTAAAATCTTTTAAAAATGTTCGTCCCATCTTTTGGAATGCTTCAAGTCAATGAACTGCCCATTTCCCATCTACCTTGCTACTCTTTTTCACCCAACTATTTCCCGCCCAACCTTCACCTTGGCCTACTTAAAGGTTCTTTTCCTTTTGCTCAATAGCTTACATTTCCCATCATATCAGAGCATTCCATTGTCTGAGTGGCATTGCTCGAAGTTCACCCTGGGCAGCCTGGGTGATATTCTTGCAGGCCTCTGCTGCCACAAGAGGGTATGAGGCTTTCAAAAACGAAAAGAGCAGAATGCTGAGGTGGTTGAGCCGGGGAAATTTCCCTGGGTGAAGGAGACACTCGCAAACTCAAAGGGGAAACAAGTCTGAGGGCTGCCACATTCAGAATGGGGGGGCGGGGGAGTTGGGAGAATAGCGAAGCCAGAAATAGAAAAAAGGCTGAGGGATGAGTCAGAAAATCAAAAGGGAGAGCAGAGGGCAGAGTACGCCCATACAACAACAAATCACCCATCTTTTCAGGTGAGCAAAGACAGCCCAATTGTGGGGCCCACCCCCCACCCCCAAAATAAAAGCTGCCCAGGAAGTTTACAGTATGCATGTAAACATGATAGCAGTAATATTTGCTTTGTATTGCAAGGAGCCTGGAGTTTGAAGACAGAAGAATAGTTCTGGTTTCCCATTTCCAAAGGCAGCACCTTGGACTGGTGCTGGGCTTAGTTTCTCATTCTGTAAAATGGAGTAGTGACTCCCTCATCCTATGAGCTCCAAGTGTATACAAAGTGCTTAATTCCGTATCTAGCATGTAGGAAGTGTTTAGCAAAATTTTTTTCTTTCTACCCCAAGTGAAAACTACGTGTTTGTTTAAAACTTTTGATAGCATCTCAGGACTGGGACAAATTATGATGTTCATCATGCTCAATGTTTGGTTTGATCCTGAACTAACTCTTCACCAATTCCTATAATATTTCCAAAACCACAATTCTATTTTAATATGCTAATAGAAGAAATGCCAAATGACTTGAATTTCTCCAATGCCTGGCTTACATTGTGTTCAACAGCCAAAAAGACTCAAGACAGCTCCACTCCCATCTATCTGTTTTTTTCTTTTTTCCTTTTTTTCTGTCAATGATCGGTCAGGTAAGTCTTCAGCCATTGGAAACCATCCATTTCCCGAGTCATATCCAAAACAAGGTGATGGGAATTTGCTTCCAAACAATTTGCCTGAAACTCTCCCAAAAATTGTTGTATTAATTTTGTAACAGAATTTACTTTCCATTTATTTTTACAACTTGACTCAGTGCTTTTGGCATAAAGAAGAAAAAGGGACATTAGTGTTCATTTCGTGAAACTTCTGAAATGATTCTGCTGTCTTATGATTCCCACTTCCTAAATGTCCCTTTTGATTTTGATTTATGCTACATTTGTAATTAAATATTGATAAAATGTGAAAATAAAACATTAAGTTATACCTTTGGCTATTTTGAGCTTCCACACCGGGTTTCCTTCCGGGGTTTGTTTATCTGTTGGTGTCCGTTTTCAGTGCTCATTCAAAACCCACTGGCCTGGGAGTTCTTGTATTCGGGGGCTTGGCACTCACATCTGTAGTCATCTCGCCAGCACCCGTAACTTTGTTTTCGAAACAGGAGGTTCTTGGGCACCCACGGTATCTGGAGTGAAGACTATGCTTTTCAGAGATGTACAGGACTTCTCTACCCCTGCAGCTCACACATAGTGCTGGGACATGTCAGGAGATATCCCGGTAAAAGGCAAGGAAAAGAAATCAATGCACAAGAGCAGACCATTTCTCTGCAGCAGCACAGAAGGGAGCAAAGCCCGGGCACTGGGCCCGGAGAGCCTGCTTTCAAATCCTGGCCCCTCACTTACTTGAGGAATTGAAGTCACTCCTTCTGCCTCAATTTCCTCATCTGTGAAACGAGAATAGCAAAGGTACTGATCATGGAGTTGTTAGGAGAACAAATGAGTAATAAGAACCCTTGGGAGTGGTGCTTGACACACAGCAAAAGCTTTTATTGTTTAGTGTTATCTTCATCACCATTGTTATTCTCAAACCTTGTTATGATGAAATGTTAATGAAGTCCCTGATGGTGGGTAGCAAGAATCTAGGGATGTCAGCTTCCACATTGGCATGCAACTTGCCCTCCAATTCAATGAGTTATTTGAAATAGGAACTTGTTTCTGGAGTTGCATGATCCAAAAAGTAGTGAATCAAATGGTCTTCTTTTCTGTGCATAAATCACTGAATCTTCCCTTGTCCCATGTAGGCCCCACGTCCACCCATAGGTGTTAAGCCCGTGGTCAAAGACAAACAACCAGTGTATCCAGAATAGCTGTCCGGATTCCACCATGTCTGCACTGCAAATGTGGATTTTTCATACTGGACACACACAACTACTACAATTCTTACTGGTACTACTTCTAATAATAATTTAAAAAACTGAGAAGCTTGCTAAATATTTGGAGATCCATGTCTATAAATGAGTGTGATTTCTGACTTTCTCAGCATGCTCAGACACCATCTTGAAACTTTTTCAGAACTGTCTTGTCCTACTCAGAATCCCCCACCATTCTCTTACTTTCATCCCCATAGCCCCCACTTCTCCTGGCTGACTCCTACTAGGTCTTCAGAACCCCATTCAAATCTCCTCCGGAAGTCTATTCTGACTCCAGTTGTACCAACCACAGAGAGAGAAGGTACCTTCATCTGCTTCCCTTGAGCATTCTAGTCCGCCATCTTGGAAGGACCTCTTTCCTGGTCTATAGCCTTCACTAGACCATGAGCGCTACTGAGAACAAGGATTGAGTTCCCTTTATCTCTCTGCCCCTGGCACTTAGCACAGGACCTGACACAATACCTATAAGATGGTTAGAAAGATGAATACATGATGGTTAGATGGATAAATGAGGAAAGAAATTGGTAACCAAGAAACAATGGATGATGCCCTGAGCCAGTAGAAGATAAGTTCATCCACCAGTGAATTTAAGCAGAGGCATAATCAGAGGCTGAGATGAGAGTCCAGTGGCAAAGGGGGTAGAGAATGGAGATGCCAAGCAACCTGATACAGGTAGTCCAGGTTCTAGATCTAGAAATTCTGGGAGCCTAGCAGTGCTTTCCTCTCTGTGGGCACAGTGTGTTTCGCCAGAGCTTAAGCTGGGATCCTTACAGGAGCCAGATATCAATCACATAAAAAAAAAATCTGTCCAAAAACTAAGAAAAAGGTATTTAGAAACTCAAGACATCAGAAATAACCCCGTGCCTATAATCCACCAAGAATCCAAGGTTCCATAGTTTTTCCAGTAACCCTCCGGCATACCTGAGAATCTTGACGCCACGTATACACTCTGCAACAAAGTGTATGTTCCCAGTGAATGCACAAGGCTGCATATTTCATGGCGGGAAAACCCCACTGCTAAACTAATTGTAATATTTGTGCATAACTTCCCATGTATATCTTTATGCTTCCCAAATTGCCCATTTATAACCCTTAATGCAAATGCCATTTTTAAAATCAATTCTTTCCTCTGTTAATTTAAAGGCTCCAACATATGTCAAGACAATACAGGCAATTCCAACCAAGCAGTAGTTGGCAAGTGCCAAGATTTATGCTCTGTTTATATCATATTGAGATGCAGCAGTACTGGAATAGAAAAAGAGAGACAAATCCATAGGATCTTAATGAACCATTTTGTCATCAAACAATATGCTGTGATGTGACAAGCTCATACTTCTCGGCTGAGAACACCCACAGCACAGTATGGTACAGCGGAGTGACCAACCAACCTCTTCTTTCCATCTCTCCATTGTGCCATCACCAATTTCTTATCCAACTTTACTGAGTGCCTTCTGAGTGTCTGACCCTGTGTCACATGCTTGAGTCTTAAGTGAATGTCACAGTTGTCCATCAGGAGGCAGAGTCTGGCAGGACACTGGAGGGAACTGGATCCTAGCAGTGAGGCAACTCTGCCTGGACTGGGATGACCTAGATGGCCAAATTAGCACACTTCTTGGAGCTCCCTGGGCACTTATTGAACAGTGGTTACTAGACCAGTTTAAAATTAGGTACAGATGCAGTGACAGGACTCTGAATTATAGAGTTTATTTCTCTCTCCCAGATGGAGTCAGGCAGTTCAAAACTGATGTGGTGCTTGGTGCAGTCAGGAACCCAGGCTCTTTGTATCTTTGCTTCTCTCTGCATGCCTCCATTTCCAAGATGGCTGTCCCTGTAATAGCAGGAAAAGGAAATAGGATGCGGCCCAGAATTTCACAGGGCACTTTTGCTTACATTTAATTGGCCAGAATCTTATCACATGGCCACCCGGAGCTGCAAGGGATTTTGGGAAATGTGGTTTTTATTTAAGGAGGCCTTGGTAGTCAGAACTCTACAACTATGGGAGATGGGCAAAGGGGAAGAGGTGTGGCGATAATTAGCAGTCTGCCACACTTCTCTCCCACTCTTCAGCACGGTATGACTGGACTGAGTTTTTCCCATTCTTAACCTTCCTTTACTCATCCGTAAAATAAAAGGTTAAAGCAGAGAGTTTGGAGTGCCCCTCCCAGTTCTCAATTAACCTGAGGTGAAAGAATTGCTGAACGAAAAAAACGCCAATCCTCTTCTGATTCTATGAAATATAAGGAATGAGCACCACTTCACAGCCTTGTTAAAACACAAATTGCTCACTTATTCCTGTGAATATTCGTTCTTGCACATTTGAGACAAAATTTCCCTGAGCCCACAATCTTTGCAGCATTTTGTCTCAAAGTCTCCTGACCCATTCGTTTTCGATACCAACTTACCACTTTACGTGACAGAGGCATTTTCTGCCTCTCTGTCTCTATCTTGAATTTCAAAACTATTCCTGTCAAAAGTTGGCATTGCCTTTTTCCCAGGAAAGCCTGGCCAAACCAGAGAATAACATCATCAGCAGGTTTCAGAGGAAATTAAAGTCGGATCACTGCCTACCACTACCACACCCCATCCAGTTGCAATGAGATGTGCCGTATCAATGCTTCGTTTTTTAAATGTTCAGACATGTTAAGCTAAGTCAGCTTGTACAAGGAAAGGACTTACTGATTAGTTCCTGATTTTGTGCATAATTGGCAACAGCTTCTGAAATGATAGCTAAATAATTTTCAAAAATCTAACAGGTGATTCATTGCAAGGTGCTTGACAAAGGTACGGGTCCCATTGCCCAAGAATCAGAGTTTAACTTAATCAATGGTGACTTCATCAAGAGTTTTTATTTATAGCTAGTGCAAACGTTGAAAAAATGTACAGCCATTAATTATTAGCAGGGCTTTTTTTTTAAGCCAAAAGTACGCCTTGAATAAATGTACTTTAAGACACTTAAAGCTGAGGCATTCTTTATAAAATGACTAGCTAAAGAGTCCCTTGGGTTGCCTTTTAACTGCTTTCAAAGCTCTAATAGCACTTTTTCCACCAAAGACACACCCCTTGAATCCTCCGAGAGATACAATAGCATAATTGTTCTTTTAGGTTTCAAGGCCTTGACATAACTGTCACTGAAAGAATGGCGAATAATAATACCAGAACTATTTTATGCAAATTCCACTTAGAGGTTTCAAGATTTCCCTGAGACGGATCTTGCCCCCTTGTTGACACTTGCATTGTCACATTAGCTTTACATAAGAAAGTGGTGAGAGTTTGCCTTTTGTTAAATAATTCTCATTTTAAAAAAATCTTTCGATAAAGTTAAAAAACAAATACAAAAACAATGAGATGGAAACATCAATTTGGAGATGTTATCAAAGGGAAAAACAGTATTCACCAGAATGATTTTTTACCCCCTGCAACTCATCGTTTTACGAATGGAATACTCCTTTAACTTAAGCCACGGTGGCATAAAATGGATATTTATGAAGATACAATGTATGCAAATGCATGTTTTCCACCACCAGGTTGGCCTCACAGAGGTGTGTTCCAAAGGCCTGGGTCCTTAGTTCACAGCTCCTCCTGATAAAAGATCATTAGAGCACATCAAAAAATACGATTAATCCAGAAAGCAAACCCATTAGTCTCAGAAGTAGATCACAGGATCAAACAACAAAAAATAAATAAATAAAAAGTACACCGTGTTAATGCTCAAAACACCTGTGAGTTCATCAAACCCTATGGCCATCCAGCCATTCAGAAAATCCCTATTTGACCATCAAGAATATAATTCACAAATTAGGTTCAGTTCTTCCAAAACAAAGGACAAAAATGAAAAACAAAAATGCCACGAGGGGCCTGATTTATTAGCAAGTTGGCTAATCCAACCCATTCATCCATCCATCCATCCATCCATCCATCCAACCATGCAACCGTCTGTCCATCTGTCCATCCATCCTTTCTTCCATTCATGTATTCATTCATTCATTTATTCCTTTATCAAATGTTTTCTGGCCACCTTCTATGGGCCAGATCCAGAGCTGGGTTCTATAAATTCAGGTGACATTGAACACATTCCCTGACCTCAGGGATTGTAATCTAGTGACAGAGACAGATGGATAAATAAAGAAAGGAAAGATAACAGAAGAAAATGAGTCTCAAAAACAGCTCTGCATATAGCAGGTTTTTAATTTCCTTTTGAGAAAATGGAGGCCCGGTCTCCTGTGGGATGCCATGTTGACCTGTGATATTGCCATTAATGTGCATATTTAACAAATGGAGAAACCAAGGCCCAGAGAATGCAAATGACTGATCCAAGGACTCCAGGCTGCAGGGCAAGGTTAGCTCAGTGGGGAGCTTGCTCCAGGGGAACTGACCCTTCTGGATGAGCAAGGCCTCTTCATGGGCTCAACATCTGTCTACTTGCCTGATCTGGACTTGGCAACTCAAAAAGGGAATATATTCTTGAGGTTCTTGAGCCCAGATCTGTCACTCACTGGTTATGTGACTGTTTTAGTCTGCTAGGCTGCCAGAAGGCAATATACCAGGAATGGGTTGGTTTTTACAATAGAGATTTATTAGGTTGCAAGTTTACAGTTTCAAGGCTGAAAAAAAAATGTCCAAATCAAGGCATCATCAGGTGACACTTTCTCCCCGAAGACCGTTCACTGGTGATCCTGGATTCCTCTCTTATATGGCAAGGCACATGGCAGCATCTGCTGGTCTCT